>PVHY01004123.1:0-34877 GCA_004024945.1 Uropsilus gracilis
CAGTGCCAAGCTCTCTGCAAGGACTGTGTTCTGGTTCCTGGACTGTGATACCTCTTCCCTCTCACCCTCCCAAATATTGTTGAGTATCCTAGGTTCAAAAAGAACAATCCAGTGGGAGGGAAGAGAACTGGTCACCACTGTGTCCTCTACATCCCGTTCCTTGGGCCAGAAAGAAGGCTGAGCTCAGAGCACAGGGGCCTATGCCTGCAACTCTAGACTGGACCCCTCACACAGTCACTTCACCTTGCAATTGCCTACCTCACTTCTCCCGGGGGCCTAATCATAGCTCCGGGGGGTGAGGGGGCGCTGGGGTTGTGCTCAGTGCGCCAAGGACACACAGGGTGGCTGGAGGTTCTGAGGTTCCACTTTCAGCAACTGACTCCTTACCAGCCCTTAACTTAGGCCCTGGGGAGTACCTGACAATGTAATAAATAACATAATGTCTCTGGGCTAAAACAATAGGCATCATATAATTATAGAACAAAGTGCATATTGTTTTCTGGAACATGAATGCTGGCTACAGAAATCAAATTTACCTCATTGGATGTGAGGAAATTACTTTAAAAATTGATTTATAAGAAGCTACATAAAACTAAACCTGCAATCCTTCCTCTCCTGAATGTTCTTTGAGATGTGTCTGAATACTGCTATCAATGCTTGATTGCATCTCTGTAATTGTCTTTTTATGGATGGCTTTTTTTTTGTTGTTCTGATGCATAGAAATGTATTAGCAAAATCAAGGTTTCTTCCAGGAGTAAACAGATGCCAGATTAGACTATTCTTTGTATTGATGCACATCCATCTTCAGGAAAGAGACAATTTTACTTAAAGACAGGCTTTTTGCCTTTTAAAAAGCTATTTTCCAACTATCTGCTCTTAATAAAGAAAGTAATTAGATGAGCTTAAGTGTCGAACAATATTTAAGCGGAGCTGAGCGGGGGAGCTGGCAGAGCCACACCCGGGGGTCAGGTCTCAGTAATAAGATGATTTATGCCTCTAGGTTTCAGTTACTAAATGTCAAACAAGGGACTGCAGAATGACTGAGTTTGGGCTAATGGGGCTGTCAATTAAAGCTCAGTTTAGACAAGGCAATTCAGTTTCCCTAATGCTACCCTGCTTGGAGCAGCCCTGCCCTCTCTGAGGAGGATGGAGTATGAAGGGCCTGTCCCCAAACTGGTGGCCTTCTGACCCTAAGAGTGTCCCCGACACTAACATGCCACTCGGATACCTGAACACAGCTGAGCGGGACATAGTGCCTGGCGGACAGCTGATCCCAGGAGGTGTCTGTGCTCAGGTCAATGTTCATGTCCATCACCCAGACCAAGCCAGGATAAGAAGCCTCATCCCTGGCACATGTGGCATCTACTTGGAGGTGTGTGGCAAGCATGCCCTTTGCCTCACACATGCTGCAGGCTGTCAGCTGACTGCCCCTTCCCCGACCCCCACTGGAGTTCCATGCCCTCTGCTGCCTTCTGACCCCTCATGAACAGTGTGCCACTGTGCAAGGCCCTGCAGACCAGTCCTCTTGTTCAGGGTCCTCTGGTAATAGAAGTCCTTGCGATGTGATATGAATCTGAAGTAGCTACTGAGCCCCCAGGGACAGTCATGTTCAGGGTGAGTACCCCGGGAGGAAGGTCCTGTCCAGGTCCAGGTGTCAGGCTGAAGGTAAGAGTGAAAGTGCTGGGAAGGCTTCCCCATGATGGTAGGGGCTGCAGGTCATTGACTGACTGGGAATGATGTGGTCACTCTCCCCACCACAGTGCACCACTGTCTAGTCCCCGAAGCATAATATTTAGTGCACAACTGGTGCTCAATTAGTGCTTGTTGAGTGGCTGCAAGCCTTTCAGACAAGATTGCTGGTAGTAGCTGGGTGTGGTGGCGCATGCCTGTAATCCAAGCACTGGGAGGCAAGAGGCCTGGGATCACGTGAGTTTGTGGGTTCGAGACTACCCCGGGCAAAATAGCAAGACCCACTCTCGAAAAAGCAGCCGGGTGCTGTGGCAGGCGCCTATAATCCCAGCTACCTGGGAGGCTGAGGCTGGGGATCACTTGTGTCTACGGGATCTGGATTACCCCAGGCAACACAGTGAGACCTAGTCTCAAAACAAAAAAAGAGTGCTTGTTAAAAAGGGCAGTGCAGGAATGTTCCCCCAAAGAGGACTAACCTTTGACCCCAGCTCATGGGAGGTGAGCCCTAGACCTTGAATGTCCTGCCTCACAGGGTCTGTTTGCCTGCAGGCTTGGCCACAAGACCACTTAATGAGGTACATGATGTGGGCTCTGGCCAGGTGGTATTAATTAGTTTTGCCTCCCAAGGGTTGGAGACTGTAGGAAGCTGTGATGGAGCTCTAGTGAAAACCTCGGGCCCGGGGTGCGCCCCTGGGTGTGAATACTGTGTACGCTGTCACATGTTCATGCTGGAAAGTCACACATCTCTGACCTTACTCGGGGAGGACAACTCAAGTGCTTGGCTGGGGGGCTAGGTACCCCTGGGCTTTGCTCCTTGGCAGACTTCATGCTGTACTCCTTCCGGACAACAAGCTCTGACTGTGGGTGGAACAGCTCTCAGGAGTCCTGCAAACCAACAAACCTGAAGGTGGTTTTGGGAACTCTCAAGCTTGCGATGGATGTCACAAGGGCGGGCTGTGGCGGGGCTGCTGCCTATGACTTTGTAATTGACTCTGAAACACAAATGGGGAGTTCTGATCTGGTCACATGGGGGGTAACATTTGACCTGGGGTCCAACTTGAGCGCTGAGTGCACACAGGTTTGTGCACCTGCAACAGAAGCCTGATGTCACAGACCTGTCTTTGAACACAGGCTTGTCCATCCGCATAGACCAGAGGCTGGGCACCTCTTGACTGGCCAGGACCCGGAGTGGCAGGTGGATGGAAAGCAGCTTGTGGAACCCAAATGCGACTTTGGATCCTTAACCAAACAGCTTGCATGCTTGCGGGGGCAGGAAGGGTCTCTGGGGTTGGGCTGCATGGCGGCAGTCAGCTGACGTTCTGGAAAGTCTTGAACCTGTGGCCTTCATCCAGGAAACCCGCACCTCTCCCTGGGATGCTTGGCAATGAATCCCCAGGCAGAGAGGGCCTCACCAAGCATTCTAGCTCCTCTAACCTGGACCACACTCAGTCATGACGGCAGCTGAGCACCATTCCTATTGTCCTTGAAATACTCCAGGGAGGATTTGATTAAATTTCCTTTCACGGCTCATTTCAGGGACCAATAAGGCTTGCAATCAGGAATGTCCCCCTGATATGGTGAATAAAACTCTTACACTCTGTTGGAAGGAGCGTAAGCTGGTGCATCTTCGTGGAGGGAAAGTCAGTGATATTGATGAAAGCCGAAGTCGTGCTCTCCTGGGATGTGGTCCCTCCACTTTGGAGAACTTAGCTACAGACCAACATCCACACATATGCAAAGAGCCGTGTCTGCAGGTGGCCACTGCAGTGCTAACTGCAGCAAAGAAAGTCTGAGGACAGCCAGGCCTGAGAGCTCTCTGTGTGGGGCTGATCAAGGACTCCAGGAGGGGCAGGGGTTGGCTCTGGCTTGGGGTTCTGCATTCAGGATCTGAAAGCAGAATCGGAACCTTCACAGGGTGCTGGAAATGGTCGGGGAGTGCAAGTGAGGTCTGGAAGCTGGTGCGGGGAGGGGAGAAGGTGACACTGAGTGGGAGAAGCACAGGGCAGCAGAAAGGCTTGGAGGGGCTTGGAGGGGTGGAGTCCCTGCAAGTTATGCAGGCCACGCTGGCCTGGCTGTGTCTCTGGGCAGCACTCCTAATGGTCTGAGTTTTCCCAGTGCTAAAAAAAAACAAAAACAAAAACAAACAAAAAAAAAAAACCCACCAAAAAACTGGATGTTTATCAGCGACCAGAGTTTCTGACACAAGCTGGAGAGAATTGGCCACAACCTTTGAGTGCTTCCAGTATTGTGTTTTCCAAGATTTTAAAACAAAATGTACCCAAGCGTTTAATGAGATTATTTTAATGCAGAACCCACCACCACTGTCTATCGTGTTGCAAACAGCTCTCCATGCTCATCAAACGCCTCTCATCTTTTTACAATGGATTCATGACTGGTTCATATAAAGACAATAAAAATTAAATGAGTCATGAGCTCCTAAATCACTCTCTTTTGGTTTTTTTAATAACTCGCTTCCAAAGAAGAACTGGCTGAGAGCATATGCTTCATTAGAATTATTTGTTCCTGGTTTTACACCATTTAGGCATGGGCAAAAAGTGAACCTTTTAACACATCCTTCAAACACTGCCACAAATACTTCTAATGGGTTTTGTTATTCTGCTTTTATCACTGTTCTGTGCCTGCGACATTTGAAAGCTCCAAACAGGGAGATTTGGTGAAAGAAAAAAAAAAAAGCAAAAAAAGAGTGACTCTTTCAAGTCATCTGACATATACTGGGTTTGTTACAAGCCTTTTTTTTAAAAGAAGACTATAGGACCGGGCATAGTGGTGCATGCCTGTAATACCTGGGAGGCTGAGGCTAGGGATCACTTGCGTCTGTGGGTTTGGGACTATCCCGGCAACATTGCGAAACCTAGTCTTTAAAAAAAAAAAAGCTGAGGCCTGCTGCCGAGGGAGGTGCCAAGGTCCAGGCTGCATTTCTTGCTGCCTGAGAAGGTGAAGGCTCCATGATCTGAACTACGGCCGTGAGGAGGGAAACAGAGGCAGTAACTCAGGGCATTTTCCTTTGCTCTGAATTTGCCACCTGGGAAAATACCAAGAAGGAAGACCCTTGGCTTCCATTAAATTGGGGTCCCCCGTGAGTACCTGTTTAATCTCAGGGTGAAGTATTTGGGGCTCGTGCAGGAAACCTGACGCCTGACTGTGTCACTGTAAAATCTACAGTTCCCACTGCCCACGGGGAACAGCTGAGGACCCAGAGGCCCATCATGTGTGTGCAGGCCCCAATGCTCACTCCAGACTCTCCACACTTTCCTTGTGTCTTGAAGAGCCAGCCACAGCTTCTCCCTCCCGCCCCCAGAGCCAGGTCTGTGCTTCTAATACAAAATAGTGCAACAAGTTTCATATTAGAAGGAGGGAGCTGTTTCCGGGGCGGAGGAAGAAGCAGCGATTGGGTCATAGGTGGCAAGGTGGCGGGAGAGCTGAGGGGACTACAAAGTGTTAGAAAAAAAAATGGTTAATAAAGAACAACAGCTAAAATAAAAATATAAATAAAGAACAACAGCCTGCCTCACTCTGCTGTGTGTGGCCACTTTGCCTACCTTGGACGGAGGAGAGAGTGTTTGCTCTAGGCTCTGGACAGGCCTGGCAACTCGCTGGCATTAGTCAGCGAATCTAGAGGCTGAGTCTCTCTGTCCACCATCTGGATGCTGCCTGCAGGTGACTGACTGCTTCCGAGCGGCTCCTTCTCACTTGGCTCCAGGCTAGGGGGGGTGCATTTGCTTTCTGATCAAATATTATTCTGATGTTCACGGCATCCTTGATGTTTGCAAGTCAGAAAAGTTTAATTACATGTGTCATTAGGATGGCATTCTGTAATAGCTCTGTGACTGAATTCATTAACAGAATTCTTAACAGATAAGACAAGACAAATTAATATTTTGTTGCTCATGAAAGCTTCTCATTAAGAGAGTAGTGAAAAAGTGATTAATATTTCGTTGCCAATCAAGATGTCTCATACAAATGACAAAGAAAGCAGGCCTGCACCTCTGCGAGCTCTCTCATCTCTCTGTCTTGGGTTTTGCGAGCTGATCAGCTGCCCCCTTGCGTGGTGTTGCAGTGGCAGTGGCTAATTACTACACTGGTGATCAGTGATTGCATTCATCTCTGACTGTGGCAGGCAGGGCTGGGTGCTGACATGCTGCAGACTCAGGAACTCGAGGACCCATCCTCCCCTACCCGAGTCTCACTACATTGGGGCTGCTGTTTGGGGTTGTTCTTCCTTGACCAATTCCTGCTTCAAATATGGTCTCTGAACAAGTGCTGGCGTGGATGTGGAGAGAAAGGAACACTCTCACACTGCAGGTGGGAATGTAAACTGGTTCAGCCACTATGGAAAGCTGTGTGGAGGACTCTCAAACTAATGAAAATGGAACTACCATTCGACCCAGCAATCACTCTTCTGGGAATCTACCCAAAGGAGAACTCAATACTTATACAAAGGGACACCTGTACTCGGATGTTTACTGCAGCACTATTTATAATTGCAAGGACATGGAAACAACCCAAATGTTCCGAGACAGATGAATGGATGAAAAAGATGTAGTATATATACATAATGGAATATTACTCAATTAAAAATGACAAATTTGATGAATTTATGATAACATGGACGTACCTAGAAGAAATCATATCAGCAGAAACAAATCAGAAAGAAAAAGACAGAAACCAAATGGCTTCACTAATACATGGGACATGGGAAAAACAAACAAAAAGGCCAGAGGGAAATGTCAAGATAAGATAACAATCAAACTAAAGTACACAACTGGGGAGGAGAAGGGGATGAATGGGAACCGTCAGGGAGGGGAGGTGGTGGGTGAACCCCAGGGAATACAAAGATGTGAAATATATATATATAAATAATTATTTAAATAAAAAGCAAAAAACAAAACAAAACAAAAGCAAATACGGCCCCTGAATCCTTATGAGCTGGCGCTACCCCACCGTAGCCTGATTTTGTCCCAGGACTGCTCTCCTCACTGTCCCACACTGACTGTGAACATCAGCTGCAGCTGTGCTTGACCCTGTGAGCTTCACACACATCCAGTAGAAAATGCCTGGTGGGAAGGATGCCATCACCTCGCTGTCCATGTAGGCCGGGAACAGCTAAACAGCTCACTTGAGGCTGCTGGAAGGGCAAGTCCGTGTGTCTGTCCCCAGAAGAGTTGAGGTAGACATGGATGGTGTTGTCCTGTCCCCGACAGCGGGCAACAGGGCTCTCCAGGCTTACATCTGCCTGAAAGTGGAGCCTCCCTGGGCTGGCTGTATCCAGGGGACTCGGGCTGAAAGCACCAGCAGCGCACTGTGATAATCATAATCAGATGAATAGTGACAGTAACAGTGGGAATGAGAGTGACATAGTATGGGACACCATATGCTAATTTATGTATATCATCTCATCTGATCCCCATTGTAACCCTGGGGGACTGGAGCTATTAATTTGTCCCCATTTCACAGATGGGGGAACTGAGGCTCAGAGAGCACCAAGGTGACTCAACTTGCACGTGGCAGAGCCCCAGGTCCCTGAAGCTATGCCCTTTACTGGCAGTAGGTGCTGCCTTCTACTGTTCCAACACTATGGCATCGTGTGTGTGTGTGTGTGTGTGTGTGTGTTTGTGTGTGTGGTGGTTGCTGGTGTGCACGAGGTGAGGACCGGTGCAGAGCCTGGCTCTGTTCTACGGTTTCATGCAAGAGTTTCTACGGAGCTCAGAGTGTTCCCTGTTTGTGGGCTGCTGACTTGACCACGAGCACAGGCAGTAACGAGAGCCCATTAATCTCCAGTGTACCCATAATTACCCAAATTGCTGACCTCCCTGTGAAAACTAGAAACGCAATCGAGTTGGTGCTGGAGGCATGTTCGAGGGAGGAGAAAAACACTCCAAGTAATTTAATTAACTGATGGCAAGTGCATTAAGAGGAGTTCTGTTTTTGCCTTTATTATTGATGTCTTTAAATAGAGCATCAAGAAATGCACATGGCTACTCAGACTGACACAGGCAGACCTATCTTAGTTCTAAGTCATCACCATTGACCATGGTGGCTAACAGCTGCATCTCTAACTCAAGATCTTTTGCGTGCACGTACACAAACGTACACACACACACGCACACATGCACAAGTGAACATGCATCTTTACAAACCGGTCACTGCCCTCTGTTGCTAAGAGCCTAGGCAAGTCCTAGACAAGACAAAGGGCACCATCCACAAGCACCTGCTAATCAAGCATCTACGGGGTTGTGCTGGTGCCTCCAGAGTGGCCCCCTCTTGCCCTCTGCTTCTCCCATGGTCATCAGCGTGAAGCCAAAGGAGCCTAGAGAACAGCAGAATTTCATGATGGGCCCCTCTCTCCACAGAGCATTCTCCGAGCTGAAGAGCTCTTTGGGGTTATGGAACTCAGTTGCAGAGCCAACCATGCTCCTGCTCGAGCCTGCACACCCCTAAGGAAGGGGAGCTCACTGCTTCCTGTGCTCACCGTGTCACTCCGTGGGGGCAGATCTGATGCTAGAATGGCATTCCACTTAAGCAGCCAATGTAGTGGTCTCTTTTGGGGGTGCATCCTGGCCTTTGTGCTAGTCCAACGTATGGGATCACTGGCCAGCTCCCTGTCCTAGAGCAAGACCACCGGGGCTGGTTCCTCTTTAACCAGTCTTCCTGGTACCCTAGCTTAAAACCTGTCAATCATCCTGACAGCACCCTACATAGATGACGTCAGTCATTGTCTTCTCATGTGAACCTCTGGGACACTACCTCACTCATCCCTTATGCCAAACCCGGGCCCATAAATATACTTGAATTATTTCATTTATTCTTCAAGTCCAGTGGAAGGGAGGTACTGCCCGTGCTGCTTTTCCAACAGATTAATTTATTGAGGATCAGAGGTTTGAGAAATTGCTCAAAGCCATAAAGTCAGCAGGGGGTGGTGCTGGGACCTTAATCCAGGCTGCCTGGATTCAGAATCCACAAGTATCGCTGTTGGTCATGTTAGGCTCTGTGGGCTCAGCTGATTTCTTCCTCCACAACGGCATCCACGGCACATTTCCTCACCCCGCAAACAAGGCCCCCAGCACAGGCCCCCGGCCTGGTCTCTTTCCCTTCCTCTCCTCACCTGGGTCCTGCACCAGCCTACCCAAGCCAGCAGCCCACCCCCACTCTCCACAGAAAATGCCCATTCCCTGTATCGCGTTACTTATGCCCACCTCTGCTTTCAGACCCAGTCTCCCCAGCCCCCCAGCAGAAGCGCTTCCTGCTCTGCAGTCCTGCAGCCCTCCCTCTGGGCTGGTGGGCCTCCTAACAGGCAACTTCTTGCACATTCCACTCCCCACCCACCTCCCCAGCCTCTGCCAATGCTGCCCTGATGGAGATCCTCTGCCCTGGTGCAGCCCCAGGCTTATGGTCACTCCTCGTTCCAGCTCCGTGGGCAGTGGACCTGGCATTTTTGGGCCCCCTCAGTTATCAGCGGATTTGAAGGCACCTCAAGCAGGACACACCTCTGACCTGCCTCGGCCGGGTAGCATCTCGTACACTTGTCCCGGGGCTGCTGTGAGCACCCAGCCAGCCCCAGGGGACTTACATTGATGTCTTCCAGGTCCAGGAAGTTCAGGGCAAGCCCGTTGCGCTTCCAGACGATAGGAGGCCGCAGGTCCCCGCGGATGGCGCAGGTCAACACCGTGCTCAGTCCCACGGTCACCGTGACCACATTGACCCTCTCCTCAGGGGCAAGGCTGAGCTGAACCACCTCTGCAGGGGAAAAGAAGGCTGTCAGCTATAGATAGACCTGGGGTGAGAGTCTCCCAGGAAGGTAACTGGCCAAGGGGGTTTACTGTTGGGCAGGGGCATTGGTGGCCTTGAGATCCCTGGAAACTGTCATTCTCCAGCTGGATTCCTGGAAGAGGGGCTGTGGTTAATGTTGAATGCTGGGAGGATGGTGCAAATCAGAACAGTTCAGGGAGCACAGCTCATGCAGGGGAAGCATCTGGACAATGCATCTGTGAGTCCAATGCAGTATGTGGGCTGCCAGGTAGACCAGAGGGCCAGACCAGGGTGCCCTGGCCCTTGCTCCCCCGGCTAATGAAGTCTGGACCTGGCTAGGTGCCGTCAAGGTCTGCTGGGTGAGTCGACAGGTTCCTCCGCCACCCGGGGGCAATTTAAAGGTTGCACTGTCTGAGGTCTGGTGAGTGAACTGGCTGGCCTTTGAAGGTTTGTTTCAGTCTGAGGATTCACGCAACTTGGATTTGGGTTTTTGCTCAGCGACCATACACTATAGCCTTTAATTTTTTGAAGTGTACCTCAGGTTTCAGAAATTATTAATCCTTGCCATTTTACACTTGGTAACCAGCATTATGACTGATCATTCTTCAGGCAAATGGGAAGGGTCTAAAATATTTCCCTGCAATCATAGCCTTTTTGAAATTCTTAGGATTTATGAAAAGATTAATCAAACTCAGGCTGTACAAATGCCAAAATGGGATCAGGCTTGGAGGGAGTTAGCCCACTAATGGGACTGTTACCCCCCCCCCCCATTCCAACTTCTCCCAAATATGAAACTTGGGGGTTTTGGGGTAGCATCCAGCAGTGGCATAAGCTGAGCAGGCAGGCTGGCCCTGGGGTGACAGCACATTGGGGGCCTCATTACTCTTCTCACTCTTCTGGAACTTGGGGCATCCTGACAAATACGGGGTAAAGTGGAGCTGAGGACTGAGCTCTGTGACTTAGTGGGGCACTTAGGAACTGTGACTGCAGTGTGTCTACTCAATCCCTCTTGCCAGCATGTGCAGAGGGGAAGGGCAGGTGGGCGGCACTGCCAGGCAGGTAAGAAAGCAGGAATGTAAAGGGGAGGACCCTGGGCAGAAAAGGTCGCTCCCCCTATAGACCCTAGACCCAGGAAGATGAGTAAGAAGGACAGAAGGTACTTCAGTGCTTGTGTGATGGATGGGTGAAAAATGGAGAAGATGGCAATAAAGAAAGAGGAGCCACCAGGCCAGTGGAGAGGGGACAACCAGACATAGGAAAAACACGACTCCTGGTGAAGAAGTCACAAGGGGAGAGATAAGCCCCAAGTGATTGATGCCGACACAGCTGGCATAATATTTTACAAACATTAAAGTGATGCATTTCAAGTTGCCTCTTAAATCACATTCTGCTCACCACCCTTCCACCCCTGAGCCATGAGGCTCATCGTTCAGGGCAGGAGAGAGAAGGCACTAACTCTCGCCCTGAGCCTGGCTGTGGCCGGGAGAGGCAGCCGAGAGGGAGGACAAGGGGGAGCTTTCTAAAATTGTTTAGTTCCTACTGTGCTGTGATGGCCTGCACCCAGGGCACCCTGAGTGTAGAGGAGGTCCCTTATCCCCATCTTGAGGGTCCCCTTGGCTGTGAGGCTCTGTGAAAGCAGGAGGGCATATGGAGTGCCCCATCCTCCTCTCTGGAGGGGTGTGGGAGGGGATGAGAGTGTGTCTGCTGAAAACCACAGCAGTCTAACTGCAGAATGGAGGCTGGGATGGGGGATGGGAGTGGGGAGAGGAAAGGGAAGGTGGGGGTGGTGTGGGAACACCCAACAGACAATGAGGCAGAACAGGAATTTAGCATAAAGGTTGCAGCCCCTCTTCGCCTCCATCCAGGAGCTCTGAAAACACAAATATGCACATTCCAAAGCAAGGTGCCCCCAAACCTAGCTGTGCAGACCACCACAATCCCATGCCTGGCTCCACTAGCTGTAAAATGTCTCCTCTCACTTCACCAACAGGTCGTTAAGGCCCAGGGGTTTTGGTAAACAGAAATGGTCAGAACCTGTGAGCCCCTGCCCCCTCTAACTAAACAAGGATTTATAGCAGCAGCCTTAAGATCCAGGGCACGATTCTCCTCTGAATCTGGCCACACACACGCTTGAGCGTGTACTATAGCTACAGTAAAGTTTCATTTCCAACTCACCAACAATCACACCTGCACATACTCTTCCGTGCACAGAATTCCCGGGCCCCTGGGGTCCCTCAGCACCCCTGAGCCCCATCACTGTGGTGGGGGATGGAGGCACCTTGGTGGTGGTGGAAGAGATGTGAACCTAGATGTCAGAATCCTGCATGGTGTCGTATGCCAATGTGCCTCAAAAAAAGAAATAATAATACAAAGAAAAGTGCTTCTGTTGATAGGTGGGTGGGAGCCCTGGGAGGAGGCTGAACCCCTCCACGGGCAGCTCCCCTCCACACCTGGGGCCACAGCGTGTGAGACAGTGCAAGCAGCCAGGGCCTGTGAGGATCTGCAGGGCCCCTCAGCTCTTGGTGGGGTGTGTGTGTTGTAGGGTGTGGGGGGAGTAGGTGGGGGAGGAAATGGTTCTCGGCAGCCCTCTGTCTGTGAGGTGCTCTGTGCCCCTGTGCCCAGGACTACGTGGGGCTGCTAGGTCTGGGCTGGAAGGGAAGGGGGTGTCTTTGGGACTTGGGGGTGTGCAGAATCAGTGGGGGCAGTGGCTTCCATGAGGCTGAGAGGCCTGACCAAGAGCACAGCAGAACAGACTCAAAGATAGGGTGACAAGGTGGGAGCTCATAGCTGAATGCTGGGGCGGCAGAAGCTGGCAGTGGGCTTCCCTCCATGCTCAGGAACCAGCTTGGGGAGCAGCTGGGTAGAGGCGAAGTATTTTTGCTTAGATTAGAACATTACTTACACAGACTGCTAAAAGAATCAGCGCTGCTAAGCTTTACAACCGAGTGAACATTTAGTTGCTTTTTATCCTCCCGGTGGCTGAGGGGTGGGGCTTGTGTAGCATTTGGAATGTTACACAAGGAACCCACAACCTGAGCCCCAGTGGGGCCACAAGGAAGAATAGCTGGGCAGTTAGCAGGGGGCCCTTGGAGGAAGCAGGACCCCCCCACCAGGCCCTTGGGCTCCCCTTCTCAACTGAGCCAAACACAGAGCTTCTCCGGCACCCCTACTGCTACGAACTCTGGTGGCGTGATGGGCATTGGATTTTAATGAATGTAGAGGGGGATGCTGAGGTATCTAGGGGCCTGAGAATCACTGCCTTCAAAGACTGGTGGTGGGGAGGTTCTGGGGGAATAGAACGGGGAGAGCACATAGCAGGTGGGGGGGGGTGAGGCAGTGTGACTGGCTGGAGAGCCCTAATTGCTGTGCTGGGAGCCTGCACCCTAATTTAAACATAAGATTTGAGATGCAGTATTCCCCTTCTCCGTGTGGGCTTAATGTCACAGGTTTCAAACAGTTTTAGCACAGTATCTGGAGAAACCTGGTTCCCAGGACTGAAAACAAGTAAACACCGACTGGGGAGCTCACTGGGTTGTGGGGTTCACTCTCTACAGAGGGCAGCCCATCACCGGGGAGTCTGGAGACATGCATTTTGCATGTGTTTTGCAGGGTAAGACTTCCCCCGCATTAGAATGCATGGATACCGACACAACCATCATCATTCTGCTCCTGTCAGCTACACAAATATTAACCAAACCGCAAATATTTGGATCATTTAAAGTTTAATTAAATGAATGTTTTATTGGATTTAATTCATGTCAATATTCCCCAGCTCCTTTTAAAATTCTGCAGAGATTAATGGCAACCGAACGCTCCTTACTGCCAGTTAGTTACTGTTCCACCAGCCGTCCCCTGCAGACCCACTTCCCTGCTAAGTGACCTCCTGGGGTGATCTCCCTGGCCATGACTGATGGGGCAGCCCCACAGCCTGGGGCTCAAGCAAACATGGCAGAGGCCAGATTGTAGCTCTGGACAGCGGGCTGCTAGGCCTGGCTGTGCTGGTGATACAGTGACCTTGGGGAGGTCCCTTCCTGTCCCTCAGCCTCCCTGAGTGAACGATTAAGTGAAGGATTGAGATAGAAGCTGGGGTGTGTGTGTGGGGATCACAGGCTTTTATGCTCTTTAACTCTTGAGCTAATGGTTCTAAGTGAACGTCCTTGCAGGGGATAAGTGTTTACTTCCCCTGCCTGGCCCCCTGCCTGATTCCCCCGGTGCTGTTTGTTACATGTGCTCTGTCCACCTCCCTCTGACACAAGCGGAACCTCAAGTGGAAGAACCCCTGGAACAGACCCAGACCCTTTTTCTCTCCAGCAGTTTAGAAACAGCAACATGAGTCAGCACAGGAGAGTAACTTCCAGTCCAGAGATAATTTGTCAAGTTCCTCCACAGAAACAGGATATACCAACATTTGGTCACCCAAACTAGAACATGGTGACCAGGAGATGGTGATATGCTCCACTGCTCCCGTTGCTCCTAATGGCTTGCTTCTGCTTCTGTACCCCTGTTTGCTTTGCCAACTGTAGCTCCCTACATGCAGTTTTTGTCTTTAAAAGCCCCTGCGAAGTTTTGCTCAGGGTCAGGGTCACTCCCTGAGGGACAGTCAGTGGCTGGCTAATAAACCTTTGAGATTTAATTGAAACTTTGACTCAATGCAGTGTCTAGAGGTTACCCTTCAACACCCCGCCTCATTGGGACTTCCCTTGTGACATTCCCTGGATGTTTTCCCTTCCTGTCCATCCCAGGCCTCCAACAACTTCCCTTTTTTGGGGGTGAGTATATATTTGAGGGGGAATATATATGTCATATGTTGAGAGAGACACACACATACACTGAGAGAAAGAGAGAGGAAGAGAGAGAGGAAGAGAGAGAGACAGAGAGACAGAGAGAGAGAGACAGAGAACTAGAACTGGGACCCCAAGTACATGCTGAAAACAGAAAAAAACAAGCCCCTTCCAGGCCCACATGTTCAATTTTATAGCAAGCATGGATGGTTGTTTAACTCACCCTTACTTCCCAACCCTCCCCCAACCCCCTTCAAGAAGTCAAGAGGCATGGCACATTCCTGGCATGATGGGATTTGTAGTCCTGGGCATCTCTTTGGTATGGAGGTGGGGTGGACTCCATAAATTATCAGTAGGTAGAATTCATTCAAGGCATTCTGTTCCCCAACACTGTGAGTATGAGGTATATCACAGTCATAGTTTGCAGCTCCCCATCACCCACAGACTCACCAAGGAGAATTCAAATGAGTCCTGACCTCACTGGAACCTGTCCCCATGTTCTCCTCCCATGTGGTTCCTGGTCTCATTTGTGTGTGTGGCTCAGCATGTGCCTGGCTGGCTCCTTCCACTGTCTAGCCCAAGACCGTCACATTCTCAGCATCTACCTCCAAGACACCCTCCCAGGATGTTTCTGAGACCATGAGGTTTTAACACAAGGAGACACGTGGACTGTATGGTGAAGAGTGAAAGAGGCTGTCCGGGGGAATCTGCCAGCACACTTTCACACTTAAGTAACAGAAGTTGTCCAAAATGCTCAATGAGCTTCGGCTAAAAATGGAGGGTGGTCTTACCTACAATGGGGAATCCAAGGAGGATAGAGACCACTGACATCCAGGTCCCTAAACAATGACACCACTTGGTTGCAGAATGTCCAGGGTGGGCTCCATAATACACTGTTCCTGTCCCTGGGACCCCAGAGAAGGGAACCAAGTCTTTCCTGAGAGCCCAGGAAAAGTCTAGGAGTACCCCAATTGGTGGGATTTGACTCCAGAGTTCCTCATAAAGCACTAGCTGAGGCCAATGGGTGGAGAACTTTGTGGCCACCTTACTGTTTCTCCCAACCCCATCTGTCCTGTGGCCACTTCCCAGGCCAGCACTAGGGATGAAGGCCCAGACACAAAGGGCTCTTCGTGTCCTTGAACACCTTTTCAGCCCTATCCAGAGGCTGGGATATGGTGCAAGACCATGAGGGCAAGGTGGGGGGGGAGGGGCATGTTGTGAGGACAAGAGAACAGTCCAAATCAAAAGCTAGTGCAGACCACTTCGGCCTGCCCCCAACTCCTTCTCTGGAGTTTTCTGGAGAGAAGGGCTGGAGGTGGGGGTGTGATGTTCTGAGGGACCCTGTAATCCTCAAGTCTCACACTGATTTGGGACTGGAGGGGGGACAGACAGCACGGTCAGGGTCCTTAGATGTGTTCCTCAAACACACATGTACTGAGTGAACTTCTACTGTGGGTTGAACCCCCCTGGCTGAGTCAGGAATCATGTGAGAAGGAGTTAGTCTGTCTGTGAGGGGTCATGAGGGGTCCTTCTAGCTCCAGCCAGGTGGTGGCTCTGCTGTTCACACGTTGCCTGGCCATGGTGGTCCCATGGGCCACTCTGTGGGAGGTTCCCAAGGCTTCTGGAGAACCAGCAACCAGACCCACCCCTGTGCTCAGAGTGGCTGGGCCGTGGTGGGGGACTGGACTGGCACATCTGAGAGCAGTCGAGATGAGTCCGCAGAAAGGGGTTACTTCTTTGGAAGCGAGGGCTAGGAGGGTATGGCAACTTCTCTGCACTGCTGAGCGGAGGTCTGCACACCTTCCCCCTCCCCCCAGAGACGGAGGGTGCTCCTGCAGTATGAACGTGCCCTGGAAGCCTGCCCAGAGACCAGTGGATACAAGCAGGCAAGGGAGTCAACAGGGGATCACAGCTGGGGCACCTGTCTCCCTGAGGGGTCAGGTTTCTGACACCGGGGGCTTCCTGCTTCCCCCAGTGAGGAAGAGCACTGGTCACACGGCACAACTGTAGTGTCAGTGTAGGTTGATTAGCACAAGACAGACCTTTTGGAGAACTAACATGGTGGGGTGCCCAGCACTCCCCTTCTGGGTTGTTTGGTGTTGGGGTGCTGAACACAAAGGGGGTGGCTAGGAGTCCAGCCTGCTGCCAATAGGTTTGCACTCTTGGGGCCTTCCAGCCAGAGCGATAACGCTGAGGTAATCCCCACCCTTCCTCCTCCCTGCTCCAGCACTCTTCCTGTTCCTGAGACCTTGGAGAGAGGGGGTGTTCAGGGGACTAACAGGTCTACCCTAGGCAGGCTAGCAAAAACCCTTCCTGAAAACAGGAGGTTCTACCATTTGCCAGAGAATTGGGTTTTAGCACCAATTGCAGCCTTTCCTTAATCAGGCGCTATTTCTCACACTGACTTGCACTTGATGAGACACTCATAAACCCATCAGCACCCTCTCAACCAGGATCCTGGGGCTCCATAGCAATAGAAATTAAATTTTTCAAATTCCTGTCAAGCTGGTGTTAGTTTGCTGATGTCAGAAATGCACTAATGGAACACATTCCTGCCCAGACACTTGCCATTTCTCAATGATGCTCCTGGTGAAAGACCCTGTCAAAAGCTCAATCCACCTGTCCACATGTCAAGATTTCTGACACACCTGGAAGGACAGAGCCAGGCTCAGTGGCCTGCTTTGGGGGGGTGGGGGGGCAGGCTGCAGAGGGTGCCCAGGCCAGGATGTACACCTGTCTAGTGGCTGCAGCTCTTCTGGCGCTGTTAACCTGGCACGAACCCCTCAGGTGACCCAGTAGCCAGTCAGCAGGATGTGGCTCCCTTGTCACAAAACCTGTTAATCTGGTCTTATTCCTATGACTAGGGCCACACTGTGAAATTCATGAGCGGGACAAAAACACAGGTAGAGTGTGTATCCCCAGGGTCCCCTCACCTACTGGGGAATGGAAACTGTCCACATCTCCTGGATCTGGAGGCTTCACCTGGTGCCTTTGGGGTGGAGCCACATTGACTCTCTCCCTGGGGGAGCCAGGTGGGGTGTCTGACACTTCCTCTGCTTCCCTCTGCCAGAGGTTGCCACTCCAGGCTCCTTTCAAACATCTTCTGAGATTTTGTGAAGGGGTGGCTGGGAATAAAGTAGCCTCAGGCCTTTCATCTCCAAACCACGTGCTGAGCTCTGGACCAGGGCCTCCTGGGTGGCTCTGCACCAGATACACACACACGTGTCCAAAATCTCCTGTTTCTTTATGCATCATCTGATTCAATTTTTGTGCCATTGTCACATTCCCTCTTGCTTCACTTGGGGGATGGCAATAAACTTATTAGTTAATTACCGCAGATTATGGGTAATTTCCTTTTTCAATCAGCTTGGGTTGCTGGGTGTTGCTTCAACCATTACCACAGCTGAGTCCTCAAGCTCTGCTCTCTGGTGGAAACAAGCACCTTCGGAAGCTGTGTGAAGGTAGAGACCATCTGTGTTTTATGTCTTCTGTATCCCCAGCACCTGATACAATTCTCAGCACACAGAAGGGACTTAAAAAGTAGTTTTGAGCAAGTGAATGAATTAGGGTAGTGAACACTACCATTTACAGTTATTTACTGGGCAACTGCTATGTGCCAGGACACAGTGAGAATACTCTGGCAAGCAAAACAGGTCCAGGGCTTATCAACTTGAAGTTTGGCTTAGCAGAGAGGACAACGGTCATCTGCAGAGGAGCACAGGTTTCTGGATCCTATCCAAGGGACTGGCAGGTGTCCTGCTTGCCCCATCTTGGTAGTGCCATCCCTGTGTGCCCATGCTGGAGGCCGGGAGGGTTGCTGATCAGAAGGCTGGCCCAGTATAGCTCCCCGGGAAACCAGGGTGCATAGCGCTGTTTGTGGGAGTGGCCTGCACAGGGCTGGATTACTCCAGGCTCTAGTGCTATCATTTCCAGTCAATAAATCCTTTTGGTTTGGGGGAAACTAAGGCACAATGTGACTGACATCGTGCATGTAGAGCAGTGGCATGTAGAGCAGTGGGAAGTTAGGGCTGAGCTCAGGGCCCAGGGGTGGTGACACCTCTGTGTCACCTGAGGTGCTATAAGGGGCAGACAGCATAGACACCAGTCAGCACAAGGCCTGGGAACTCTTGGGGGGCACAATCACGATGGTACAGCAAGCCAGCTCTCTTGCCCTGCTGCCCTGCCCCCAGGGGCAGCCTGGGCCAAGTCACCATCTCTGTACCTCCCTCACCCCACTGAATCTATGGGTGGATCATGGATAAAGTTAGAAGGACTCATATTAGCAGAAATAAGCCAGAAAGAAAAAGAGAAATACAGGATGGTCTCACTTATATGAAGGACATAGGAAAAAACAAACAAATGAATAAGAAAAATTAGGAACAACCAACAGAACTGAACCATAGAGCGAGAGAGGCGGAGGAGGAAGAAAATGGGGAAGGTGGAGGGCACAAAAGATTAAGATGGTTAATGTGTGTTACAGAAATGGGAGAACCCTGGGGTACACAATAATGTAATATATATATGTATATATACTATATATATATATAATAAACTAAAAAAAAAACTACTCCAAAGATGATGGCAGCATCTCTCCTCATGACACTTACAAAAGGAAAGTATTTCAAACAGTTCTCAAATGTTACCTTTGGTGACTGTTGGAGAAAGAATACATCACTTTACATAGTTACATACAGTAGCTCAGAGTTTGCAAAGCCTACACAGATCAAACAGATTAAAGCTGAATCTCGAATCTCCTGAATAATCTCTCAGTGGCGATGAACATGCAACCTGGACTGAACCAGCGAGAGGGTGCCCTGCCGTGTGCTTCTGGGGGCCAGGTGCCAGGCGCCAGCCCCCAGCTCTTCTGGTGCGACTGGATCTGACAGAGCGCTGTGAACAAGCCTGGCCACACGAACCCTGTGCCAGCTTGATTAGGTCCTGGGGGTCCCAGACAGCCGGTCAAACCTTCTGGGCATGTCTGGGAGGGTGTTTCTGGCTGAGATGAACCCTTGCCCCCCAGGCTGAGTAAGCAGAGTGCCGCCCCCAGTCAGCGGCCTCCTCCTGGAGACAGGAATAGAGCGCAAAGGCCAGCTTCCTTCCGCCTGACTGCCTCAAGCCCAGACCCAGGTCTTTTCTTGCCTTTGGGACTTGAACAGAAGTATCATCTCTTCCCGGGTCTTGAATTTGCTGATTTTTAGACAGGCACTCACACTACTGGCCCCTCTGGGTCTCCAGCTTGTTGACTTCAGGTCCTGAGGCTCATAATCGTGAGTCAATTCCTCATAATAAAGCTCCCTCTCCCTCCTCCCTCCTCTCTGCTCCTCTCTCCCTGTACCCTCTCTCTTCTGGTTCCAGAGAACCCGGTTAAGGCTAACACGCCAGTGCCCTCTCCTCTCTGAAACCTTCTGGGCAGGGGCTCTCTCTCTTGCCCTACAGCAGTGGTTCTGCATGTCCCAAGGAGAACGTGGTGTCCAAAGCCCCTGGCCGAGGGAGGGGTGTCTCGTGGACTGGGAGAGAAGGCGTAAACAAAAGATAAAGTATAACAAGCAGGAGCAGGATGCAAAGAATAAGATGCGGAACAAGGCCAGCAGTGGTGGCCTCTTGAGACTGGAGAGCAGGTGGGGGTGAGTCTCTGGGTGAGAGGGTTTCAGTGAAAATCTGTAAGAGGAGAGATCAGCCCAGCCAGGACGTGTGTGAGGCCACTCCCATGAGAGAAAGCAGCTTGTACAAGGACCCTGAGGTAGGAAGGGGGCTTGGAAGAAGGTAGGTGTGGCCCAAGTAGGGTGAGCAGGGCAGCTGTGTGTGGCAGGAAAGGCAGAACCATGTGGAAAGGCAGAGCTGGGGTTCTTTGAAAGAAGACTTCGCAATTTTAATTTCAGGCAATGGGAAGTGATTGAAATGATTTTAACTCAAAGACGGGTATGGTCCAAGCTGCATACTAAGAGGATGGCTCTGGTCACAGACCAAGAGAGAAGAAGGGATCATGGCAAGAGCCCGAGGGTTTAGGGGAGAACCTAGTGGAAGCTTTGGAGATGTAGGAGAGTGGGGGGAGCTGGCCTTGGGCAGTCCTGTTGGACTTCATCAAAGAATGATGTATTCTTTCTCCAACAGTCTGGACAAGGGGGCAAGGGGACGGGTGTTAGGGATGACTCTCCTGTGCACGTGGTGGGAGCCTCTTGCACAGCGGGGGGCTGTGTCTTGAGGTGAAGCAAGATGGGGGGTTTGGGCACCCACATATCTGGCTGCACCATCTCCATCTTGACAAATCACCCTCTCAACCATCTTTTGACCAGCAGATCTAAAATGGAGATTATGAACACATTCCAGTGTTTCTGGAGAGCAGGAGTTGAAGATGACTGCTCAACAGTGGCATTCTGGTTACTAACAGCCCTTGGCCTCACACAGTCACAGACCAAGTCTCTATTTTCCAGGTTGCTCCTTCCCAGCTTGCTGGGACTGTGGGGTGTCTACCCGGCAGCTCAAGCAGCAGCCACCAGATGGGGAGCCCTGCCTGCTGCGTTAAGACCCCACTTCCACCTGGCAGCCTGGATGTGGCCTCTCTGAGAGGGGGTGGTGCTTCAGGCACGTAAATGGGAGACGCCTCCGTCTCACAAGAACATGAATAAATATAACTTGTTTTCTGTTTAATTACCCAGTCCCCTGAGAATGCTAACTCATGGCTACGGTTTGTAAACAGGCATCAACAGACCATTCTGGAGAACAGCTTACATCAGTGTATTTGTTTTTGTCTCAATTTCAATTTCCTGAGCTTGCCATGGCTCGGATGAACCCCTGACACTCTGTTCCTGTGCCCAGCCTTGGGCTCTGCTGCTCCCAGGGCCCTGGGGCTCGTGCCAACTTCCATCTTTGAAGCTCTTGTGATCTCTGTCCCTTTCCGGCTTGGCTCCCAAGGATGCCTCTTGCCCACCATGACATCCAAACTATTCTTCCTCTGGGGCAAATCTTCCTCTGAGGCATGCCCTACATTCTGGTTTTAGGGTCACTAATTATTAACATGGCCAGGAGCTTGGACTCAGCCCAACTATTGGAAGCAATGCATGGTGGGGGTGTTGGCCCTAGGCCATCAGGCTTAAAATTTGGAGGAGCCATGTCTTTCCCAGCTAGTGGTGCTATGGGCACTACAGAAAAGAGGTGACTGGGAGTTAGGAGGCTGTGGGGGCAGTGAAGGGTTAAGCTGGGATGTGGCCAGAAGCTGGGATGAGGGCCCCACTGCAAGGGTGAGACATTGGGCTTTATTTCATGAGAAGTCATGGGAAGATTTTAAGCTGGAGACTAACCAACTTGTACTGATTACATTTTTAAGGACCATGTGTATATCAGGTGAGCCAGCTTTAGTTGCCCTAAGAGGAAATCCTGATTGGAAATGGACCTGACAGCAAGAGGAACAAGGAAAAACTATGACATGTAATGAACGGGCCCTGGTGGAAGCTCCCTGGGGGGTTCATGTCATGGGTCCAAGGTATCACCAGGCTCTCAGGCTCTGCTTCTGGCCTGCAACCCTAGGCAGGCTCCCACTGTACAGGGGAAGGCCCCATAGTTGGGACCTACATGTGGGAGGGAGGCAAGGAGGGATCTTCCTTGTACACAAGCTGTGAGAACACCATACCTGCCCCAAAGTCTCGCATGACTTCCCCGCAGGTTTCATCTGCCACATTTGTGTCACATGTTCACCTGAGAGCAACCACTGGCAAGAACCACCATCACTGGCCAGGGGTTGTGGAACTGTGGGGACAGGTAGGTGGCCTGGGCTCTGTCATAAGGGCAGCACTCTCATGGTCATGCAGAGGTAGAAGCCAGGAAATGTGATGAAGCTGTGGGGCAGGTGTCAGGGTGGCCAGAGTAGAGGTAGCCTGACAAGGGACATTTATTGGAGGAAGAGCTGACAGCTATGCTGACTGACTTAGTGGGGGAGTGAGGGAAAGACTCAAGATGAAAACTGGGTGGATGTGGGTTCCATTTGCTGAACGGCTGAAGGAAAAACAATGAACTTTGAGGGTAAATCCAAGGTCTGTTTTTACATAGCAGGTGGATGGAGGAGTCTGGGTTCAGGAGAGGGGTCCAGGCGAAGGATACCAGGAATTCATCAATGACTAGATGATATTTGAAACAATGGGACCAAGAGATCACTAAAAAGTACTGGGTGCTGGTACTCATCACCCCTGTTTGGGGGGTAGGGGGAAGGTGGCATCACGAGGAGCCTGAGCTAGAGCCTGGGAGGACAGTGTCCAGCACTGCCAAGAGCTCCAGTCAGGCCAGGATCAAAACTTGAGTCAGGTGTGGGGCCAGAAAGTCACCTGGGACCTTGACACCGGGACCCTCGAGGGTTTCCTAGAGCATCAGGAACTGCAGTTGTCTTTGGAGTGGGCTGGGAGAGAACAGGAGGTGAGGGCTGGAGAGGAGTTCTTGAGAAGAGTTCAGTCATGAGGGGGAGAGAGAAATGGTAGGTGGAAGGTCAAGGAAAGAGTGCCTTGCAAACACAACACCCTAAAACATCAGTCAAGGGGAACCATAAGGTGATGAAGTGAAAGAGAGGAGGAACAGTTTTAGGAAAAGAGTTCCTGAATGGGCGAGAGGGGAACCCCAGAGTGAGCAGATGCCTGGCCGCTGATGGGGCAGAGATCTTTCTCTTCACGACAGCAGGTGGCAGAGCCTAGATGCAGATGGTGAGAGATGAAGGAAGATCCAATTGGGGTATTTTTGTAATTCTCAATCTGGGGCACTTGCCCTCTCCCTGAAGACATTTAGAAACATCTGAGATATTTTTGGTTGCAACTGTGGAGGGAGGGTTTTCCTACTGGTGTCTCTTGGGTGCACCCCACAATGCACAGAGTGGACCCTAAATGTCAACAGAGGCACTATTGGGATCCATGGTGTATGCTAATAGCTACAAGCAATACTAGTGGGACTCATGTGCCCCTAAAATAAACACCTATCCTTTTTCCTTCATCTGATGAAAGCAAACAGTCTCTCTGCCCTTTTCCAGACTGGGCTTGCTTGCTCACGTGGGTGTAATGCTGTTAGGACTAGCCCTGCCCTGGTGGTTACACTGTGGGGGTGGCAGGAGGCTCGCTGTCATTCCTCATCCTCATTCTACAAAGTCAAGCCTAAGCCCGGAGATTGGCCATTGTGCTCCCTGCTGACACTGACCGGACAGCCATCTGGATGCAGGCAGGTGACTGGGGGAGGGGAAAGGGCATTACTCTACTATAGTGGCAGCACAGACACCAACTCGTTTGCCTTTGCTGAAACCCTCACTTTGTTGGGCAACACGCATGGCACCAAAATATCAGGATGTGAGAAATCTATTTTCCTCGTATGGGGTATTTATCTCTCTCTTTGTCTTGGTAGGTTCTTTAAATTATCTTTCACAGAGAACCCTATGATGTATGCTTTGTCCAAGGACAGATCTTGGTAAGAAAAATGCCTCTGTTTCCTCTGCAAAGACTCCCCCGCCATCTGTCAGTGTGGAAATCTCCACATCTTGACCCACGGCAAATTGCTTCTCGCTGCACTGACGTGGCTCCTGCCTTGCAAGGCACACGCGGAGGCTGCGGGCTGGCTGAGTGAGCGGTCCATTTTAGGGATGAATGAGCCAAGATCTCATCCACCTCTCCCCATCTTTGCAATTATGGCCACACTACCTCGCACCCCTCTGAGTGCACCCCTCTCCCTCTCTGCTCCATGGCAGCTTCTGGTCAGGACTTCATTATTGGTTGAAGCATCAGCCTCTTCCCTGGGGATGTCTCCACCCTCTGGCCCAGGTGTGGCCCCACTGTTGCAGGAGATAGCCCAGCTCTGCTGCCTGGCTTCTCAGGCTCCCATTTCCAGTCTCCTCTCCTGAATCTTCCACTTAGCTTGAGCCAAACCAAGCACCCTGCCGTTCTTCACATATCCAGACCTTTCCCATACAAGCTGGTCGTGTTGGTACCACCTCATGGGAGGAGTTCAGCGTTATACAAATATGTCCAGGGCAGTTGAACTCAATTAGGGGAGGCAGGAGCAAAATAATCTAAGAGATCCCTGGCTGTAACTACATCTTAGCTCCAAGGTAGGCCTGCCTGTTGCTGAGGGAGAAACGGGTGTGGCCCCTGCCTTGGGCCCAGGAATGGTACCTGTCTGACAGCTTCTAGGGCAGAGATGGCACAGGGGATATGTCCCAGAAACAGAGAAATTCCAACGATCACAGGGCAGTGGTAAAACTAAGGGTCTTAAACATTATCTTCCAGGACTTGACAGATGCCATGTCATCTGGTGCTGACTACCAGAGACGGCCTGCAGGGTATCATTCCCCCACCCATGGGGGACTCGGGCAGGCAGGTCCACCACTCAGCATCCCTGTGGGCCTGGTGATCCTGAGTCTGACATCTCTGGCAGGACTATCTCCACGGGAAGGACAAGAAAGCTAAGGTTAGCGGTTTAGGGGCAGGACGAATGCCCTGCTCCTCTCTCTCTCCTTAGCCTCCATTTCAAGGGGATGAAAGGAGAGCAACTATATTCTTGAAAAATATCTGGGTCTCATCACCAAATAGCTAAGAAAAACCAGAGAAAGCAATTTCAGAGTTGAACACAGTATTCTGCACCCCACCCACCACCCAGGCTGGGGGCACAGGGAGGCCTGGCACAGGCAACGGAGGCACTGGCACTGCTGTCCCTAGCAACAGGGGACAGTGGAGCTTAAGCTCCTGTGTTTTGTTTGTGGTGGTGGTGTTGAGTGTGTGGTGATGACTGAACAGTGGTGAGGGCAGGCCCTGGCAGGGCCCCCACTTCCCTGTCAAAAGGGGCAAGTGTACAGTCTGAGTGGCAGGCAGCGTGCTGACAAGTAGCAGGAGGAGGCCCGCAAGTCCTGTGTGGGGATATGCTGGGGACTCAGCCAGGATGCAGCTCATGTCCAGGACGTGCAGCAGAAGCTGTGCTGTGTCCAGGCCCAGGTTGTCCTGATATGAAAACAAAAACACTAAAAAACCCCAAAAAAACAAACAAAAAAACACCCCAAAGCACTAATTTAAAGAGATATATGCACTTCCATGTTCACTGCAGCCCACGCACGACAGCTAAGTCATGGAAACGACTTAAGGACCCAAGGATAGAGGAGTAAGAAAAATGGGGTGTAAGTACTTATAACAGAGTACTACTCAGCTATAAAAAATAACAAAGGCCTGCAATTCGCAACATGGATGGAATGCAAAAGGATAATGCTAAGCGAAATAAGTCAGAAGGAGGAAGATAAATACCAGCTGTCTCTCATATGTAGAATATAGAGAAATATAAAGTGTCAGTCAAAACCAAACCAATAACAACTCTTAACATTTGACTGCAAAACTGAGGCAACCAGAGGGGGTAGGTGGCAGGGTGGGAGTGGGGGGAATGGGGTCCAAATGAACATGGTGGAGGATGGCGGGGGCACTGGTGGTGGGCGTAAAAGTATATATGCACAGAAGTTTGAACTTACAACCCACGGTGCAGATACAAAGATGTAAACTGACTATATTTTGAGAAAAACAACCAAGCAAACAACCAAGCAAACAACCAATCAAGCACTCAATCAACCAACCAGCTCAGGTTTAGAGGCAGTAGAAATCTTTGGGATAGAACAATCATCTGTGTTTTGAGGCTCCAACAAACCATATACCTCTCCCCAGGACCAGTCCTGGAGATCCCAGTCTCACCCCCAGGAGCCCTGCTTTAATAGACATCTGACTGGATTGTCGCATCCTATCCATCCCATCTGCATCAAGATGACCCTTCTCAGTCACCCTTCAAGGGTCCTTAGGAAGGGGAGGGTTTGAAGAAAGGAGTTCACCAAGGAGCCAACAGCCACAGGGTGTATGACTCTCCAGGTCTCCTTCCTCACCCAGAAGCCCTATGGATTCATCTGACAGTACCAAGAGGTGTCTGACTATGAGCCAAGTGCTGCAATGTTTTTGGTTAACATGCTGAGAGCGAGTTGTGTGCCCTTCACCCAGGGCGGCTAACCACCATGTCCAGCCCCAAATAGGCTGCTACTGAGCTGTGGGAAGGGGCGGGTCAGTCCATTCATACAGCTGGAGATGATTTTAAGTGTGAAAAGCAAGTGGTGAAACAATCTGAACAGTTTGATCCTAGGTCACAGAAGTACCCATGTGGGGTTTACACACTCATGAAAGGAAGTAAGGCCGGGTCCTGCCATCTTGTCTCTGGAGGTTAGTCTTCAGGCTTGGGACAGGGGAGGAGTAGGTTTGGCGGGGGTTGTCTTTCATCTTAATGTATAATTGTATGAAGTCGGCATGCATTACTTTGAGACAAAAGGTATCACAGTTGAGCCTCAGATAGGGAGGGGGTCAGGCCACCAACCCCCAGGCCTTCAAAAATCCATGTATAATCCTGGAGTCCTCCAAGCTTAACTACTAGTTGTTTGCTGTTGACCGGAAGCCTTCTTTACTAACAGTCAATCAACACGTATTTTGTATGTTTTATATACTACCCACTGTATTACTACAATAGGAGAAAAGAAACTTACTAACACAATATTAAAGGTACGTGTTTATAGTACCCTAAGTTTAAGCCAGCTATTTACAAGAAAGTCCACATAGAGGTGGACTTGATCAAACCTGTGTTATTCAAGGGCCATGTGCATTTAAGACAAAAATGCATTTAAGACAAAAATGAGAGCTCCCTCAGGAGAGCTCTCCCAGGATGACTGGACCGGGTAGCTGGGTGTGTGGATGTGCTCTCAGGGATTCCTGCTCATTTGGGCTCTGGGGATGTCCAGGCAGCCTGGTGTTCTGATCCACGCCCACACTAGTGGCACCATCTGAAGGATGTTGGACTGCTTGACATGGGCCTTTGCAGATTCGGGTCTGCCAACTTGCATAGGATACGAGTCTCCCTCGTCTAGCTGGGCTGTTGACTGCAGAAGTGACTGCAGCTAAGACTTCCATGAATGCTGGCTGGTGAGCTCTACGCTTGTGAATGGGGAGAGGAGGCTGGGTTAGATGCCATCAGCCGCTCAGACATGGCAATGCCTAAACACATGGTCATCTTCTCTCTCCTTCCCCTTCCAAGTCCTTAATTCAGGTCAGCCTTTCCTGGTAGCCCCCTGACGCAACAAAACGTGCTGGCCTAATGTCGTTCTACTTCATTATATTCATAATCCAACATGGAGACAGGGAAGAACACGGCTACTCTCTGAATGATTTAACAGGATGCTTTAATGATGTATTGAAAATGAACATTGACCCCAGGTAAGAGGTGCTAAACTGATACTTTAGAAGCACACCATCCATTTCGCTCTGATGGACTCTCCTCCTTAAATCACTGTGTTGTCATTTTTACGATGTAGATCTAGCTATTGAGGCTACAGGACTGTGAAATGTCATATAAAAAAGCCAATAAGAAAAAAATAAAATTAAGTTGCGGGGAGCGTGCATTAGCATTTCAAAAATGTTCTGTTGCATTATGCTATTATTCTCTCTCTGTCAAGGGGCACCGGGATCCCGTCCTCCCCATAAAGAGACTGTGCCACAGAATGTATTAGCACGCCATTCCTGAACAGCGCAGCGGCTGAAGGGCACCGTTACCATAATGGCGAGATATATTCCGGACTAGATTTGATAGGACGCTGGGGCCGTCTGCCTGCTCTGATGACAAAGTTTTGATTGCCTCTCGCCTTGTTGGCTCAGGTCTGGGCTTTCAGAGTTTTGACAAACTAAATATTTTCTGTATTTCTGCCCTGGAGGAGAATACGGAAGGAAATCTGCTGAGGGGGCCTAGCCCTTATGCTTTAGGTGGTAGTGGGAGGGCTGGGATTTGGGGAAAGGTCCTGAAGTCCTCTGCTTGGCAGCCTGCACCCCAATTTATCCCTCACCCCAGATCCAGAACTTTTGAATTGTTGGGTTTAGAGTAAGCAGGCTTGGTTCTTTGAAAGGGGCAAGGCTAATTATTCAGAACAGATTTGGAGGTGGAAACCTCTAGAAAACATGACAAATTCTTGCAGTTCAAACCCTCAGTTCTCTAAGGGGCTCCTTCCCTTCTCACTTGGATCCAGTGAATGCTGCTTTGTGCTGTTTCAGAGTGTGAGCTGGGCCACCAGGAGGGCCGGCTGCAGTAGGAGGAAGCCGGTCAGCATGCTCCTGGTGGGGCCCTCTTTTCTCCCGGGTAATTATGGGAGCACAATTCCTCTCTATGACTCTAAATTTGCCAAATAGGGGAAGATGAATCCAATAACCCTGGTAGTCAATGACACTAAACCACTGAGACAATTGCCGTGCTTAATCTGGGACTTTTCAGAAAGCTGACTTGTTCTTTAGGAGTCATCGGCTTAATGGAATTCTGCTGTATTATTTTCTAGTGTAAGATGCTGCAAAACGGTTTGGTCAGCACTTTAGTTTGGGGAATATATTTTCATTTGGGAAGACGCCTTGCTGGATTGCAGCGCTGGTTTAGGAGGCACAGGACTTCGAAGGCCTGCAGAGGAAGGGCTGGTGGAGGTCCCCTGGTGGTGCAGGCTGGGGGTGAGCAAGACCTTGCCAGGAAGGGCTGGGCCTTTTCTTCAATTCAGCATTAAGCCCAGCTCAGCAAGTGAGCTCCTGCTCTAGAATGCATTCTCCCTTAATGAGACGCCATGTCCCTCTGTTCTGTAACAGAGACCTTGAGAGTTTTTATTAGCGAGTCAAACAAAACTTTTCACTGTTTTTATGTTTCCTAATAACAGCCTGAGTCATAACCTGAATTTTTATGCAACTAATTATGAGTGTGACTTGAGCATGAAAGATTTATATGATCAGAAAAGAAATTACCTGTGTTATCTCTGGGCAGGCGGGGGATGAGCAGAGGAAGGGAGTTAATCAGTTCTCGAGGTCATACAAAAGGCACTGCTGGTGGTGGTGGGCACCCTTGTGGCACAGGGACAGAGGGAGGCATGCAGGTACCCACAGGCTGGTACCCACAGCTGTGGCTCCTTTCCCTGTGACAGCAGCCAGCATCAGCGACCAGCCTTCGGAACCAGCATTTTCTCCAAATGTGGCACCCCTACTCTCTGCTTCTAAGACCAACATGTCCGCTGGAGCCCCCCCCCCCCGCCCCCCAGAATGAAAGTCTGTGCTGGTGTCTGGGAAAATGGGAAACGAGAGGCATCTCGAAAAGGGCAGAGGGTTAGGAGGTCAGGTCCTATGGCCAGAAGGGAAGCCAAAGTTCCATCAATGATTACCCCTTAAAGTTTCATTTCAGTTAAAAACCAAGACTGAAAATTACCTCCGTGGCCAGTCTGCGAAGCCCATAATCAAGGGAATGAGAGTTTGCCAAGGAGCAATAGCTCTTGCAACCATCACAGTCACTAAATCACCAGCGAACTGTTTATCTGTGGGCAAAGCGGCCTGCCTGGTGTGGCAGTAAGCAGCGCGTGATGGAGAGCCGGCGGGAGAGTGAGGAACCAGGCGAGCGTAGGGCCGTAACGCACATTTAGTTACCCGGCCATTTGCTAGGCCCGCAGCTGATTAATATACAGAGGCTTGTTCATTTACTCAGCATTATGTTTAATCATTTAATTTCGCAAGAGTTTTCAGATCTTTTAATCATCCTAATATTCTTCTTATTGCAACATATTACTAAGCTGTTAGTTCAATTCAATTAAAAAGTGTCATCCAAAAGTAATTTATTCCATGTGCGTCGTTAAGTGGATACCCCAGATATGTCTGCATTTTAAAGGAATAATAACTCTTCCGATTTATTAGCCAGCAAACGACCGCGCTGCGTTTGCACTGGAGGCGAGACTGTGGGCAGCAGGTCCGGGTCCTGAGGTGGCAGAGGATCTGTGCCCACTTGTCCAGATTTGTAATTAAGACTCAGAAGGGAAAATCACCCGCCAGTGCTTAGGTGGCCCCTGAAAACCTTGCTTGACCTTCTGATCCTGAAAACATTTGTGACTTGGCCCCTGAGTTTCCCCTTGGGATCACGTGACAGTTGTTCTTGCAGGGGTGTGTCTCAGTCAGGAGCTGCTGGGTAGGCCCTCAAGGCTGGGAAGCCTGGCTGCTGAGGGGTCTGTGAGGGAGGATCCGAGCTCTGAGCTGAGACTGGCTGCCTCAGCGCCCTGCCATGTGACGGACACAAAGAAAGCCACGGCCCTGAGCTAAATTCTCAAGCAGCAGCGTCAAAAGTCAAAAGAGAAACCAGGCGCTATAATTCCCATCGCAGACTTTATTTAACGCTTTAGCTAGACTATAATCTCAACGTGTAATCAATATGAGAGTTAAAGGGAGCTTTTGCTTTCCTTTCCTTACAAGGTATCCTGATCTGCCCGCACAACTCTCTCTGTTCTTGCCTTCTTCTGCAGGCTTGGCGGCCACGGGCAGCCAGTGACCACAGTGTGGAACAGCATGGCCTGGAGTCCTCAGTGGGGTGCCCTATGTGGCTGGGTGGAATTCCCCTGAGCCTGTGGATGGCTCAAGGTGTGAAGGAGTATGGAGTCAGGGGTTTCTGGAAGATCTGCCGGCAGAATCGGGTGATACCTCCACAGGGGCATAGAGCAGGGATGCTGACCACTGACGACTTCTGAGGCCTGGCAAAGGGGGTGGTGGGGAGAAACACCCCCTCACAAAGATGCCCCTGGTCACATAATCCTAGGCCTTCGTGCAGTCAAGAGAAACCTGGGTTCGCACATAGAGGGAGGACAACCACAGAAAAACACAGGGAGCACCAATGCGGGAGGCTCACGTCCATTCCCCTGACCCTGACTCACCTGCCAAGCATGAGCCTGGCCTCCTGTCTTCCTTTCTACCAGGAAAGCAAAGCTGAGGGCTGACCACCAAGCTTAGGGAGTAAGCTTCACCTTTAACCTGCTCTGTCCCCCAAAGCAACTAGACCATTCCTTGGGGAGCGAAATCCTCCACACTGGACATGGATGACCCTGGTGCCTGTGCTCTGTGGCCTAACCAATCCACTGTCCTCAGCAGCCCCTGGCTTGCTCGCAGATATGCTTTGGGCAAGTGGGGATGGACTTGGGTTTGGTGACCGCAGCCAAGCTCCCTGCTCCCCTTCCAGAACTCAGGAGCAAGTCCCCGGGGCTGTCCCCTTTTTGGGCCAGCAAGAGGAACTGTCAGGGACAAATAGAGAGACCTTGCAAAATCTTAATACCCTTCTTGCAGGAAACCGTGATTATTAATATCTCGCTCTTGGAAAAGGGCTATCTGAGCTGTTTCTTAGAAGAACGGTAATAAAAAAAGGAAATTAAATTAGCAACTCTGTGTGAGCTTCTAATCCATTAAAGTGTCTTCAACTCCATAACCTGTTAACTTAAACTCTGGCCACCTTACTTAAGTGGTTTCAAGAAAACAGCAGTATTCTGCCTGGCCTCATTTTGCACCAGTTACGATAAGAGTGATTGAACGCGGCTGAAGCCTGGGGATCTGGGCTGGAGAGAGGGGGCTCTACACCAGATCTGTGTGCTCAGCCTGCCCATGGGGGTGGACAGGCGAGCACTCCCGCTCAGCATGCCGTGTCCTTACCCCCAGCACACTAGGTACTCCAGGAATTACCACATACAAGGTGGCCTCCCTGGCCCCATTAACTCTTGGAAAGTAAAACCATCTGCAGAAGAAGATGCCACAAAGCCTCATCTAGTACTGAGGATGGGTACAGCTAACTGTAGCTGAAAGCCCAGTGTGCCTGGCACTGTGCTGGGCAGGGTACCTGCTATAACTTGCAGGGCTTGGCATAAAAGAAAAGTCCAGGGGCCTGCTTTAAAAAAGAACTAAGAATTTCAAGATGGCAACAGCAGAGCAGGGAGCCCAGGTGGTGCCCTCTGCATGTGGCTATCCAGGTCAGCCATGGCCACCTGACATCCAGCAACTGGCTGGACCCTCACGACCAGCAGCATCACTCTGCATTTACAGAGGAACAACGAGGTACAAGGAGGGTCTAAGACAGTGGATGCGGTCTTAGATGGCGGTTTCCAAGGGGCCACAAGGAGATAAGGATGGGGCGGGGGGATTTGAGTCATCACTAAGCTAGCGGGCAAGTTGCAGACAACGCCAGGGAGCAGCGGGCTGCCCAGCTCCATGCTGGGAGCGCTGATTCAGTTTCTGGAAAACAATATCATTTGTCCCATTAAATTAATGCTGTTAATTTGAAGTTTATTGGTTTTGCAGTTTGTTTTTATTTCATTTATAAATTTGTTTTAGTTTTATGGCTGCAAAAGAGTTCTGTGCATAAGGAACCTGTACCTAGTTTTATGTGTGGACGTATTTAACTAACATTATAGTAAACATAACTTAAGTCACCAGAGAGAAACCACAGTGTTTCCCCAGCAAGCAGGGTCTGCATGTTACTCAAGAAGGGAAATGTATTACGGTGACCACACCGGAGGGGAGAAATCTGTTACTGTCAAACAATTAACAAGGATGTAAGGAGAAGGTACTTCATTAAAAAATAAATTTAAAAAGGAAGAAGGGAAATGCATTTCTTGTCCCCCATGGTGGGAGCCACAGGGGGGTGTTGGCAATCCTGCTCCTAGTCTGAATGAACTCCAGCAGGGAGAGAAGTGGGGAGAGGTAGTAAGGGACAGAGAAAGGCACATGGCACCTCTGAGCAGGTAGTTGTCTAAGGCTCGCACAACTGAAGGGCCTCCTGGTCCACACTCCTTTGCCCTGGTCTGGGGAGCCCTGAGCCTGTGATAAAGATTCTCAGAGTGGCCTTGGACCAAGGGTGGTATTGGGGGGCTGTTCAAATATCTAGGGGCTCAAGCTGAAGGACATAATAGGAGGAGCAACTATGACCCCTCAAGTTTGTGTCACTAACTGACCCCAAAGAAGGGCCCTGAACTAAAAGCCACCCCCACCCCATGGTCTAAGTCCCCACTTTGATAACACAAGCATGTTTAAAATCAGGAGTCAAAATCTTGATACACCATGCATGCCTGGATCAGCAATTTCACTCTAAAATATATTTCTGGCAGAAGTGCATGTCAAAAACTTACACAAGAATGTTAATAGCATCAAGTTTTATAATTTCCCTAAACGGTAAACCACCCAAGGATATCAAGTGTGGCATAATCTTGTGGAATATTATATACCAGTGAAAAGGAAACAAATCTCTGCTACAGATGTAGTTACAAAATCACGAAGTTTTGAGGAACAGCAAATAAGAAAGGTTTATACTGTATGATATCATTGATATAAAGTTCAAATAGAGACAAAATAACCCTGGTATTAGAAAGGAAAGACAGTAGCAACATGGGAGGAAGGAGAGTACTTGGTTGTGATTTATTCATCAGGACTGTGAATATTAAGGGGTGCACATGCTTACATTCACTGAATTATACACTTAAATTTGTTCACTTTCTGTGTATACTATTAATTACAATTTGAAAAATGATTAATGATAGAAATGTTATTATAGGAAACACAGTAAATAAAATTTATAAGAAAATCTAAAAGATCTAAAAAGCAAAGAAAAAATGTAATGTGCCTCCAGGTCACATCTATCTTCCTGTGGGACAGTCTTGGAGGGACCTGTAGGAGACTGGGGTCCTCCCAGGTCCAAGTTGCCCCTTGGGGTGAATCCCAGTGCTCTGGGCAAAGTAACCCATGGATGCAAGGAGTGTCTAGGGTACTCTGAAGGCCTAGGATCCCCCCCTTCTCTTCCCGCACCACAAATTGAGAAAAGCATTGTGCTGTATTGTTCCTGGGGTTCATGCTGAGGACACTCTGGCGCTGTGAAGCTGAAGCTGAACAGCCCACAGGGCTTGGGGAGGACCCTTCATCCAATGTCCAGGTGACAAGGGACTCTGTCGCCTGTGAGCAGAGCTCAGTCCCAAGACAGGACCATGTGGGCCTCCTAATGGAGGGAAGATCTGCCTGTTTCACAGATGGGAAAACTTTGTGGGAGGTCTCAGATGATATGCCTCCAGGGGTGACCTGCCTACAGGTGGTCACCTGGCTTCTCAGCCTATCCAAAGGGTGACTGAACCGACGCGATGAATGCAGTGAGGGTCAGAGGTACTGAGAGGTCTGACTGCCAGCAATAAAGCACCGATTCACAGGAGGGCCAGGCACCCGCACCCTGCCTGAGGGCCTGCCTCCCAGAGCTCTAGGTCCCAAGTTGCAAGTGTGTCTGGAGCAAAAGAGATGCTGTAAGAGCCCATGTCACTCTACAGTGGCTTCTCCCCTCCCCAGACTTCGCCCAGATCTTGGCTGCAGCCTGGGCTCTTGCTCCCACATCCCAGCAACCTCCAGCCACAGCCTGTCATGCTCATGTGTTCCAGGAGGGCCCCACCTCCCTGGAATTCTTCCCCCCACCTTCCAAGGTGGACAATGCTCATGAAGTGCCCACCCACAGTTCCAAGCACACTGCAGAAGGGTGGGGGTGCGAACTTGCAAGAGTGGGTCACGAGGAGAGTCACGCTTAGGAACGAGGAGAGTCACAACCAAAGGAACATGATCTCCCGCAGACTGGGGAGCTGCAGCAGGCAGTTAGAAGCTCACATGGCCCCTCAGGCCCTGGGAGGTGCACTTCCTCACTCCGCCTTCCTCACTGGCAGAGCTGCCCGAGATAAAATGTGTCATCAACTACCATTTGACCCAGCAATTGCTCTCTTGGGAATCTACCCAAAAGAGACCTCAATGTGGGTACAAAGGGACACCTGTGCCT
>PVHY01004123.1:34977-98385 GCA_004024945.1 Uropsilus gracilis
GCACTATTTATAATTGCAAGGACATGGAAGCAACCCAAGTGTCCCAAAACAGATGACTGGTTGAAAAAAATGTGGTATTTATACACAATGGAATACTACTCATCAATTAAGAATGACAAATTAGACGACTTCTTGACAACATGGATGTACTTAGAAGAAATCATACTAGCAGAAACAAGTCAAAAAGAGAAAGACAGAAATCAAATGGCTTCACTAATATATGGGAAATAGTGAAAAAAATAAACAAAAGCCTTGAGGAAAAGTCAAAACAAGCTAAGCACCAAACTGAAGCGCACAACTTTGAGCAGGAGAAAAAGGGGGGGAAGGGAGGGGAGGGTGGGGGGGGCAAATCCTTGAGATTACAATGTTGTGAAATTTATATATAAATAAAAAATTTAAAAAAGAAAAAAAATCTACCCAGACAGAACATGTGACAGCCCAGTTAATGCCTTTATATGAAACTTTAGGAGTTGAAAATATAACTCAGTCAAATAAAATCAAGTCAAAACAAAACAAGAAGAGAGACACAGAGTGACAGGGAAAGAGACCAGGTGAAACAGAGGCAGAGGCAGGAGCTTGGTTGCTGGAGTGAAAGGAACGCTGGGAAGAGGTTGGAAGAGGTGGGAAGGCCCTTGGCTGCAGCCTTAAGGGGAGCACTGCTCTGCCAAGACCTCCTGAACCCGGAGAGAATAAATTGACATGGTTCCCAGTTCCTGCTGCTCTTGGTCACGTCAATCCTGAGCTGGTCACATGGGGCCTTTCTGCAGTTCGTAGACAAATCAAGGCAGCAGTGTCTAGGCCCATGTGTGGCTCCCACCCTCACCACTGATCATCATCCGGGTGCCCCTGGCCTCCAGTGGCTACATTACTTAAGCTGGCTCAGGTGGGAAGCAGCAGATGGGCTCAGGAGGAGGAGACCTTGAAATCTCAAGCCCAGGTCAGCCCAGCCCGGATGCTGTTAGCTCACAGTTCCCTTCGTGGGGGCCAGCATAAGTATTCATGAACTCAGTAACTAAGTGCTTCCCAAATTCCCACCTCTCTGGGGGTGGACTGAGCTAGGTGGGGGTGCATGAAGTGTGAAAACCATTCCTCACTGGCTATGCAAACTGTGCCTGAATTGGGGCACCGTCCCAATACCACCATCCCTAAAGGAGGGCATCCTAGCCTGCCTGGCACCTGGCACATGGAACATGTTGGGGAAAACTTCATAGGGAAGCAGTGAAGTCTGGGACCCCCCAGGATGCTCTGAACGAGGGGGGAAGCTACATCTTGCCTCTTCCACCAGCACTGCCTGGGAGCCCTGAGACAGCTAGCACTCCCTCTTCATTGAGATGCTTGCTGAGTCTGATGCTTGCAATCTGCATGAAGGGCCCCAAAGGTCACTTGCAGGTTGTGAGTCCAGATACCCCAAAAGATGACTGTTGCCTGGAACCATCTTTCTAGAAAAATATTCCCAATTAGCTTGGATTTAGGATACCAACGATATTAGTAATCAAAGCTAATATTCCCTGAGCACACTGCCTTACACTCAGCCATGTCCACCACACACATTATTTCTCAGAGCAGGTGCTCTTAGGAACCCCACAGTACAGGTGAGAAACTCAAGGTGAGGTGCCCAGTGGGACTCCCCCTGAAGGCTGCTGCAGCCCCATGTCAGGACGCCCCTGAGATCTGGACTGAGTAACTGAATAAGAGGACAGACGTGCAAGATGGGGCCACAGGCAGGGAATGTCCAGGGCTTTCTTGTCTCGTGAGCTGCCAGTGAAAGGTTTCTGCACTGGGAAGGATCCCTCCTGGCATGGGTTCCGTCTTAGGGGAGCAGGTCAGAGGTGGGTGTGGCCATGAGGTTTAGGTCAGGACCTCTGGAGCAAGTGGTAGCTGTACTTCACTTTGATTAGCTGGGTCCATGGTGCAGGGCTCATGGCTCCAGTCAGAGCCTTGGCCAATCAGGTGGGCGGAGCTGGTTGGGAAACTTGGTGCCCAATTCTCCCCCATGGGAGGCATTTATGAAGCTCCTGCTGTGTACCACCTCCACGTGGGCTCTGGAGAGTGGGAGGTGAGTGCAGGGAGAGAGCTTAGGTGAGACTTGGGCAGTGAAGATACGCTTGGTGGGCATCTGCTCCACTGTCTCAGCGGTCACCCTGCACAGGGGACACTCATCCCATCTTCAGGGGAGTTCAGCACCAGAGGAGGGAAGGATGGAGCTGGGGGAGGTTTCCAAGCAGAGGAAGCAGCATGTGCAAAGGCCCAGCGTCCTGTTGTAGGCGCACCAAGTCAGGTGTCGAGGGCATGGTGGGAATTCCTCGAACATCTGGAGGCTGTGGGGGAGTCTTCCGGTATATCCTCACAGGGGAATGAGGCTTTGGGGAAGTACCTGCTGGCTCTGGTTGCCTGCCAACTCACAGCTGAATTGTCAGGTCCCAATTATCATTCACGGGCTAACTGAAATGTGTAATCGGAAAACTCAAAATGCATTTTAATCCCATTAGCGTTAGGGTGGTTTTCCCGCATATGACTCTTGTGGGGTGAGACTGGGGGCGCGGCAGTAGCGGCAAGGGGCAGGGTCCCAGGCTAGCTGGGATGGTCTCTCTTCTCCATGCCTGGGATCAGGGGTGCCCCTGGGGTCCCCAACAGAGACCAGAGTCATGCTCCCTCAGGAGCAGGTTGCTGATTCTGCCTGGTCCGCAGGTCTGACCCCGAACCATGGCCTGGGCTCAGCCCACTGCACCAGGGGCATCACACTTGCTCGAGAGTCTCTGAGCCCCTGGCTCCTGCGCTGGAAGCGCCTGTGCTGATCTTGCTGCCTCAAAGAACAAGCCGCCTTCTCCCAGGAACATCACTCTCCTTGAACAAACACCAGTCTCAGAGGCGCACCTGACATTTGTCTCTTAAAGATACAGCTGCTCTTACTTGTTGAGTTCTGGGAAATAATGTGGGAGGCAGGAGCATGGAGAGCCCGTGAGCATGGGGGCAGGGCCCTGGACAGGAGACAGCGTACCTTGTCACTTTGCAGAGACCTGTGCGCTGGTGATGGGTTCGCCAGGGTGGTGGTGAGGGGCGCCCCGTGTCCCAGGCCATGTGCCACCTTGGGGAGTGCTCCAGGAGCCCTTTGTGAGCCCCGAGCCCTGCGGTGGGGCTGTGGGAGCCGACACAGGAGACCACTGTGCCCTGGGTCTGGCCTTGACTGTCCAATGGGGGATGCGGAAGGCTGTGTCTGCCGGGGAATGCTAAATTAGGCAACAGTGAGGGCCCAGATGCAGGGGGACAGCCTGCTGCAATTCTTCATGCCCATGCTCATAGTTTGCAGTTGCCTGCAGTCTTCCTCCCACGCAGCACCCCACCCCCACAGATCACCAGAAAGCCAATTCTGGGGGTTTCTTGGGGGGCAATTGACTCAGACACAGTCTACCCTTCATGGAAAAATGAGGGCTCAGCCTGGGTGTATGTGTGACTTGGTCAAACTCCAAGGCTGACTGCTAAGAATCCCTGGGTCAGGTGGACTGTAAACCCAGCTCTATCACTGAGTGACTGTGCAACCTTGGCTAAGTCCTTTGACTCCCAAGGGCCTTGGTTTCTCTTCTACAAAATGGAACTTATCACAGGATCTGTGTCACATGCTTTTTGGGGGATTTGGTGTGTGAACCGGCTCATGGCAAATACCTTCAAGCTTGTGTCCCTATCAGAGGCCCAACAGAACCCTGAGAGGCCTTCCCAGATCTCCAAATTTGCCTCCATGGAGACACTTGAATGGGGGCCTGGGTTCTTCTGAAGAGAGCTGGTTTCTACAGAGCTTGGTTTAGGCACATACGCTCCCACCTTTTTAGTCTTGACAGAATCTTGTCTCTTACCCACAGGCCATGGTTCAAGAGGACTTTGATTTATTGTTTAGTTAAAAAAATACCATTTAGAGAAGCTGCCTTGTGAGGAGGATGAGGTGAGTTATGGATGTGGGGTTATGAGGTGCTGATTGCTCATGTGACATGTGCTGCTCTGAAACCTACAGACGGGGCCTTGGCTCAAGGCTGCAGTGTGGTTTCAGGACCCTCTCCTCACACCTGAGCAAGGAGGGGCCGGAGGCAGAGACTCGGAGCCAGCCCGTTGGGGATGTGGCCTTTCACCTGCCCCAGCTACAGGGAGGATGCTAGCAAGTGGGCAGTCCTTCCCGGTTGTGTTGTGCCAATAACCATGTTCCTCTGTTTTGACTCAAAATGTCTGCGAGCATGTGGACATTAAAAGACCCGCTGATTACCTCCATGCTGCCCACTGACTAGATTTCTCCCCTGGACTTGAGTAGAGCCTTTTTATTACCATGAAAGGAAAACCTAATTTGAAAAGTATTGATTTTAAATGTCTTTCCATCTCGTTCGCTTAAAAACAACCTTGAAGCTGGGTGGCCATGCCTCGGCAGGTTGCGTGGATGGGCCGTCTTTACACACACGCTCCCAAACACTGGTGCTTCCAGGAAGAGGTCCCTGCTCTAAGGGCATGGAAGCCTGGCAGAGACATGAAGACGCAGAGGGCGGGGTCACTGCTGTGGGGTCTGAATGCAGTCAGGTACACCTTTGTGCCATCAGCCTGGTATGGGGAGGTGCCAGCTCTCCATCACAGAATGGAGGCATCGGTTTGGGTCATTCCTTTCCTAATACACAGGCCTGGGAGTTCCACCCAGTCAAGCCCTGGCCCCGCTTCTTCTCTGCCCAGTGGGTGGTGGACCCTGACCTGGTGTTCTAGGCTCATGAGCTCTGACTGACCGTCCCACTATGGTTCCCACTATGCCCTGCTATTTCGACCTCTGCTCCAGGACACAGCAGTGCCCTATTTCTTAAATGTAAGTCATGCTCCCAGTCATGCGCTTTGCTTCTATGGTTCCACCTGTCATTCAATCACACATTCTGCCAGGCAGTCAAATGCTAAATGCCACCTCCTCCAAGGAGCCTTCCATGACTGCCACACCATAAACACTCTGTGTCTCTCCTTCACCCCCTTTCTTTGGGAAGCAGAACAACGAAGTGGAAATGCCATGCTGTTTTTGGAGTTGAATTTGGTGGAGTTTAACCCCAGCTCTGCCTTTGCCTGACCTCAGCCATCTCATTTGTAAGCAGGGATCAATCATAGCACCAAAGAACTGAAAACACAATGTAGATGAATTATTTAGCCTGTGCCTGGCACAGAGTAATGTCCCAGCAAGCAATTTTCCCCACCTTTTTATTATTGACTTATTTTTAGTATCTCAGCTGCATTTTCTACTGCTGGGCAGCCCTGAGAGCAAGTGACTTAACCTCTCTGAGCCTAGAGCTTCGTGGAATCTGTGGATCTCGGACCAACATTCTGGGGACAAGCACAACCAGGGGGAGGTCCTGCTTGCCCCTCCAAGTGCCTGTCTGTGGCTGCCAGGACCTGATAGGGCTATTCACTCCATGGGACTGTTTAAGGGCTGATGCTACTCGCTGGCGGACAGTCTCACATTCAGTATTCACAAAGCCCAATAGAACCGGCTACCAGATCAAACCTGTCACAGTCACAGCACTCACAGCCTGACAGCGGGAAAGTCATCGAGATGGCACTAAACTTCTAATGAGCAACCACCTCATACCCCTTGGTTCTGAATGCCGGGACAGGTCCCTTTGTCCCTGAAGAGCTGAGGTGCAAATGAGGCCCAGCAGCACCTGCAAGAAAGACTATTGCCTGGGTTGAGTGACCTACCCAAGTGGCAGCACCAGTCAGGAAAGTCAGGGTAGCTGGGGAGCAGTGGGTAGCAGCTGGGATGCCTGGGATGAAGGCTCACTCCCTCTCTAGGGCTCTGTGCCATCTAGCCAGTGGGCCCTGGTCACAGCAGTAGCTGCCTACCCACCCTATGAAATCAGGTGTGAGGGTTTGTGAGAGGCCACTCTCCACCCACCAGGGAAGCTGTGCCTTCCGCACTGTCCCTGCAGTCTGCACTCAGGAAGGAACCCAGTCTGGAAGAGGTCCTGTGGGGGGGGGGGGCAGGTACTGTGCCTTGTTGGTGGAGCATCCTCATGAAGAAGGCCAGCTCAGCGTCAGCCTCTCCGCTGCTCTGTCAATATTTCAGAGGTCACAAAAGTTCTAGTGGAACATTGACATGGGGCACCCAAGTCCCTCCCTGCCTGTGGGGGTGAGCATAATCCCTTTCTGCCTGGGGGGGGTTAGCACAATCCTTCCAGTCCTGGGGCTGGGGTAATAGTGGGGACCCAGGGGGCTGCCAGGTCTGGAACTCTGGGGCAAAGCAGCGCAGAGCCAGAGGTCACAAGTCTCAGCTCCCACCGCTCCTCCACTGATTTGCCCAGCTCAGTCATGCACCAGCACTTCTTTATGCTGAGTAAAGGCATGTTCTTGTGCCCTCTTCTAATCTCTCCTCGGGTCTTTCTCTCACCTCTGAGTGGAATTTTTTCCTTTCCTCTCTGTTTGCCCAAGACCACCAAGGACCAGATCAAAGCCTGTCTTCTACCAGGAAGCCTGCCTGCCTTCACATTTGCAGGCGCAGAGCAGCGAGCAGACTCCAAGGGTTACTGCTTCCTCTGTACATACTTCCTTCTGTTCCCTGGCTCCAAGGTGGACCTGGCTCTCCGGAGCACAGCGCTTGGCCACCATGCCCTCCCCTCTGGCATGAATGACCAGGAATGGCCCTGCCTCAGTGCCATTGAAGGCAAAGCCTCTCAGACAGAGTTTCAGACCCAAGAAGCAGTGAGAGACCACCGGGTCTCTCAGCACTCAGGCGCTGTCTCCTGACTGGCCCAAGGCTCGGAAAATCCACAGCCCAGCCTGCCCATCTGCCTGCAGAGTCACTCTGCAGCCCTGCACGGCCAGAGGCAGGAAGGCCATGGGAAGGCTCTGTGGCTGTGAGGGCAGGGGCACTGAGCGCCTGGTAGGCCAGGCAGAGCTATTTGTTTCCACTCACCTTGGCCGTCAGCTTACTCGGTGAGAAAAATATGGAGCAATGGCTCCTGAGACCAAAAGACTTTTGTCTCCATTGCATTTATATTTAAATGGACCAAATGAATTCAGCACCTTCCTCATGTACCAGGTGTGGGATCTGTGTACTAGGGGGTGTTCCATCCGGGAGAGCGAGGCCAGGATGAAAAATGAGGCCTTGCAGACACTGCTAGCAGCGGTGCGGGTGCGGTACCGGGAGCATCCCCTCCTCCTGCAGGGGTGTCCCTCACAAAGGCAGTGCTGATTAATTATGGGGCATCATATGGGAGGAGGAGAGGGAAGATGGAATCTGATCTCTGCGTGTGATGCTCAGGAAGCAGGTGAGACACTGGCTGTCTGAGAGGAAAGGAAAGTTTGGCACTGCACCCGTCAGAGGGTGCACTCAGCATCCGCACTGGCTGCTTCCACCCTCCACTGCCAGCACCAAGTCATTGGGGACAATGGCGCGGAGGGACAGAACTCTGGCGAGGCCCCTGGGAAGCCTGCCAACCTCCTCTGCAGCAACAGGAGAAAGCCAGAGTGTTCCTGCTCAGCCAGCATCCCTGCTTTCTTTTGGGTCAGTGGCCCATGGGGAGGTAGTCCTGCATGAAGCTGTGTATTCTGCAGGGTCTCAGCTTTGGACGTGGATGTCTGAAGCCCCTGATTCCAGCTGTGGGCATTCTGGCTGGGCCTTGACCACGTGGGCTCATGGCAGAACAGGAGTCACAGGAAGAATGGGTGACCTCCCCAGCCTCTGGGGTGCACAGAGATGGTTCTGAGAACCAATTGGCCTCTGCTCAGTGACAACTGGAATGGCTGGGGCTGGGTGGGGCTGGGGCCGGGAGTCTGGTACCCATGGCCCCAGGATGCCTGGCCTTTGCAGACTCCTTTTCCTTCAACACAATTCTGTGGGACCCCAATGGCACACCAAAGCCCTAGCCTGTTGGCTGGCCAGTCGACGGCAGGCAGTAAACCCAGCAAAGTCTCAGTAGGAGGTTTCCCACTTGGGGGTCCCAGTGCTGTGGACTCTCCACGTGTCTCTCAGACCTTCATTCTTCATGCCTCCTACACCCTGAATCATTTCCCACTGACGTGCAGCTTCTCAAAGATCCAGCCACCCACTCAGGGGTACGTGGCAGTCTGATTACTAATAGAGCGTATTTAAGGGCAAAGGTACATGGTGAGCTAGGAGAGCCAAGATGGGGGAGATGGAGCAGTCAGTGACACTCAGTGAGGTATAGCCAGGAGACCAGGGGGGTGACGAAGACCTGTAGCTCGAAGCTCAGTGACTGGGGCTGAGGTGGGACAAGCCCCTCAGAGGGGGATGGAGACTGAAGAGAAAGGCCTAGGGAAGTGCCTCAGGCCCTCTGCCACTTCTTAACAACAGATTTTGCTGGAACAGCTGCCCTTGCTTGTGGCTCCTCTGGACTACATCATCAGTGGTGAGTGGTCGAGATAAGGGTGGATGGCTTTAGAGCATGTTACTACCCGGCCCTCTGCAGAGCAAGAAAGGGCAAGAGGCTGGCAAGGGAGATGTGTTCATTCACAAGGGAGACAGAGAAGACATAGCAAGGAGGGGCAAGTAGCTTCTCAAGGGGAGAAGTTAGTGGGCCTGATGCCACAGAGTCTCGTTGAAGACTGAGGTGTGCCCACTGGATGCATCAACCATCGCCTGTTACTGCTACGGGTCTCAGTTTCCTCATTTGTACAAGTGTGTGGTGTGAGGAAGACAACCGGCTGCAGAGGGAAGAACCAGAAACGAGGAGCAAGGCAATGGAGTTGATGAGGACAGATGCCTCCTTCAAGATGTGTGCACTTTCAAGGGGAAAAGAACTGTAGGCAGCAGGGTATATGGACAACCAGCAAGCCCTTCTGGCTTGGACCCTGGCCTTAACAACCACTGTGATATATCTGTGTCTGATTGACTACCTGGGTTACCACTGCCTAGCCAACTTCACAGACATGGCCTTGCAGGACCTTGAGTCTCCATGGAGGCTCATGGAAGTGGAAACTGGAGTGTAGAGAGAAGAAAGACAAACCCAGGGCTGACTCTTGCCTGGGCCAATGCACCAAATTTTACCCATCTCTCATGCCCTTTCCACGCCAGCCCCAGAAATCAAGTCTACTTTGTTGAAGCTTTGCATGCAGTGTGGCTCCCAATCCCTTCTTCTTGGGACTATTCTGCCCTCTGGCTTCTCTGGTCATCCTGCCAGGCCTGATCCCAATTCTCCCTCCTCCATGTGCTCCCTCCGAAGACTGGGCCTCCTGGATCCCAGATAGGCTCTGGGGTTCAGCCCACCTCCTGGACAGAGCCCAGTGACCCACTCCAGGAAGGGCCGACACAGCCTGGGATTGATCATAGAACTGCCTCAGCCAGGCCTGGGGGCCAGCCCGTGGGGAATAAAATGAGTGTGAAGTTAAGTAGCAACCTCATCATTTGAAATGCTCATGTTTCCCGAGATGAGATGATTCCCATTAACAAAACACCTTCATTTTCAGAAAATCCATGTTCACAGCTTGCTCTATAGAGCCTGCCCCCGCAAGTTATGATTTATATTTTATCACAAGGTGAAAAGAGACAAAAAAAAATCCCCACAAGGAAAAAAAGGTCCACTGACTCTTCACAGCAACTCCCAGGGCATTTGATTTAAAGGGACATTGTCATCTTTAATGTTTTCATCCAGAGGAATTAGAGAGCGCCACCACGATAATTTAGAAGCTCCTGATTTAAGGGGCAGCCTCTGTGGTCTGGCTTCACTGTATTTCCCTTTTTATGGTTCCAAAGAGTATTTTCTGAGAGATAATAATGTTGAGTGATATTTCTCTTTTGTCATGTGGAGGCCCAAGAAGAAAATTAAAATAGGTCCTTTCTTCCCCCATCTCTGAAGCCTTGTTGTGGACAGAGAGCACTGTCATGGGCCACCTCCGGTCACTTCATCTTAAGTCTTCAACCTGCATTTTGGTGGCCCATTGTGGACAGAAGGAGGTAGGCGGCCATCTTGGCCCTGCTGGGAAGCCTCAAAATGGTGTTTCACTGTTCAGCATCTTTGTCCCCAGACTCCCCCACCCTAGTCAAAGGTCACAAGAGTTTTCCAATATCTCTTTTTTTTATTAAATAATTTATGTATATATAAATTTCACATCTCTGTAATCCCTGGAGTCCCAGTATCATCTCTTTTTGTGGCTTTTTCCTGTTCTCACTCCTGCCACCCTGCTCAGGTGCCCACCACCTTGTGAGTTCTCCAGGCCACAGCCTCCCTTGTGAGGTGAGGTTAGTTCTTCTTAAGCTGACTTTGACCATGCCCATCGTCGCCTCCCTGGTTTCCTTGACTCCTTTGACAAGCCCAAACCCTATGCCCTGAAGCACTCCTGTAGCAGGGACTATGTGTTTATGGAATCTTTTTCCTCCTGTGGACATAGCTGGATTACATTTGCCAGCTGCCCTTCTGGCTGGGGTCCCTGTGACTGAGTTCCAGCCAATTGAATATTTCAGATGCAATACTTACAATTCCTTGCCCAGCTCTAGGAAAGATCTTAGTCTCTGTCCTTCTATATCAATGCAGAGCATCTGGGAAAGGAATCTGAGGTCTTACAAGTTGGTAGAACCACAAACTGAAACAGTTGGGTTCCTAGTCGTGGCTGACACACTGAACCTCAGCATTAAACTGTTCCACAAGGAGGGATAAATCTGCATTGTGCGAAGTCTGAGACTCAGTGGGTAGTTGTGACGACATTTAGTTTCCCTGACTACGACAAACCCTTGTGGTTCTGGTTCTAATCTTTCTTGCCAATGTCATCTTTTGCTTTTTTCTTACTTTCCATACCTAAGGGACTGGGTATGGAAACAGCCAGCTGTTCTAGATGGCTTTCCTATCTCCGTGTTTTTGTGCAGGCTCTTCCCTCTGTCTGGGGTGCCTTCTCTACTCTCCTGATCTACCTGTGAGACCCTACCCTCCTCTGTGGACATTAACATCTTTTTGATTGAAGGTGCCCCACACTCCTCAGTTTCCAAGGCATATTGTTTGGGTAACCCTTCCAGAGCCTTTCTGCCCTGCCTTTGCACATGGACTCCTTTCCCATAGGAGAGAGAACTTCTTGGGAGCGGGAAGCAAATTTCACTTGTGCCGGCACTGTTGGGAGATGTACTCCCTGGCGACCAGGGTGGCACCAGGGATTCAGCAGGAATCCCTGCTGAGTTCAGATAGTCCCCTGCTTACTGACATTCCGGGGCCTCAGTTCCTTTATTGTAAAATGGGAACAAAAAGAGACTCCACTTTCAAGAACCTGCTTTCCAGGAGAGATCGAAACACCCAAGCCTGCGCTACCTGTTACCTGCCAGCCTCTGCTGTGGATCCCTCTCCACACCACTCCTGATGCTCCTGGCTGACAGGTATCTCTGTGCGCTCCTCCTGTGGTCACACTGGGCAGTGACAATGTCCAACTGATCATCCCACTGACACTTCACCTTACAGGCCCTCACGCTGTGACTACACCCCAGAGTTAGATATTGTCACTACAAAAACGGCAGGCTGAAAAGTCTTTTCTCTGGGCATTGTGCCCCCCAGTCACCTTCCATCTCTTCTGGTTTGTTCCCTCTGGGATCTACACTCCAGCAACTCTTCAGCTCCACTGGCTACACCATCCACTGACCAACCATTTAATTGTCTGCCACCCCATTCAGGATGTCCCTTCCTTTTCACTCAGTTACAATTGCGTGGAATTCAAATCACTGGAATCAGATGTTGCACACATGGGCAATTCCCTGCCCTTCCTGGCCCTGGACAGCTCTGGCTTAGCCTGCAGACTCTGGGCCTGTATTTGTGAAGCTGGACGTGGCTTTAGAGACAGAAAGCCCACCGCCCTGCCCACTGACTTCCCTTTGAACCCAGGACTCTGAGCTTCCAGCAGACCCTTCATCCTGCCTGATGCCTATGTTCCCTTCGCGCCAGCTGTTTGCCTGTCCACTCTCTTACTGTTGCTCAGACATTCTCCTCCCCCATCCTCACTCAGCTTTGTCCCTGCCCCTGGATTCAGTAAGAAGGCAGATATGCGAAGTGTCCCCATCACATCTACCACGAGCAGTACCTGTGCTCTCATGGCTAGGCTGCCCTCCCGCCAAACATCTTTACCAGTCACAGCCAGCGTCACCTGCCTCACCTTCTCAGAGAGTCACTCCAGGGGTATCAGTTCTTCCTCCACCCCATCAGTTCCCCCTTCTACCTGATTATTGCTGCCAACACAGGAGCATGCAGTTCTGACCTCTGAGCCTCTACCCCTCCAGCTATGCACTACTTTTGTCTGTTGCAGCCAAACTCAGAAATTGTCCAATAACTGATGTCACCAACCCCTCTTTCCACATGTGCTTAACCCCATTTCAGTGAGGCTTTTATGCCCCTCCCCTTGAGACTGCTCTCCAAGGCTACCAAAGCCCTCCAGACTAATAACACGACACTCCCCCCCCCCCATTCTTAACTGACCTCTAACTGCATTTGGCACCACTGACTATTTTCCGAGTCACTCTTCTTCAGCCTCCAGGGCAGGGCACTTCCTTGGCTTCCTTCCCACTGCTCTTGCATCATGTGCTCACTCTCTTCGCTGCCTCTCCCTCATCTCCCTGCCCTCTTCACCCTGGGACTCGGTCTCAGAAACTCTTGGTTTCAGTGTTAGAAACTTCTCCATCGACCCTGACCTGCTCATCCCACTCATTCAGTCCCACAGCTCAAATGCTGTCAGCCGACATGGCTTCCAGAGCCCCATCTCCAGCCTGGACCTCCCCTGTAACTCGGTCTTGTTCTCCAGTTGCCTCGCTGGCACTGTCACTTGGATGTCTGGTGGACATCTCAAATCCAACCTGTGCCCGGATTAACTCCTGATCTTCCCTCAGAAGCCACTCCAGTGCTCTCCATCATGGTCCACCCTTCCAGTCTTCATGCTAAACACCTCACAGTCATCCCAGACCACCTCCTCTTACAACGGCGTCTAGCCCACCAGCCGCACTCCTTGGCACTGTCTTTGAAACTACATCATGACCACCTCTCATCACCGTCATGCCATCCCCTTGGTGTTCACCCCCATGATCTGGCACCTTGATCGCTGCAAAGCCTCTGGTTTACTTCTATTCTTAGCCCCCATAGGGTGTTTCTCAAAACAGCAGCCAGAGTGATTCCTAACACACGAAGTCAAAGCCTTTATCCTGGATACTCAAAGGACTTTCCATTTCACTCAGCATGAAGACAAGTCCATAGGTGGGTGTCCTGACCACCCAGGGCTGCTGACCCCCAGTCAGCAGACTGCCCCCCAGCCAGCGGACTGATTCTAACCGAAGGGCCTGAGGCGTAATTTCTTCCCCAGACAGCTCTTGGGCTCGTGTCCCTTCTCCTTAACCTGTGGCTTGCCAGGTGTAGGCCCCAGGCTACTGTATCTCAGTTCCACCACCGCCTGCAGACTCCCTGCCTCCTCTTCCCTGTGTATTGTTCTCAAAAGCACATCTCACCTTCGGATCTCTGTCTGCTGTTGTTACCTTTGTCTCTTTTCTGACACATGAGTTCCATTTGAGTTAGGACTTTTTTGTTTGTTTGTTTTGTTTTGAAACCTTCCAAATCTCCATGGCATGGAACAGCATCAGCCAGGAGGCACTGGTGGTGTGAATGCCAGCTCCCTGCTGCCAGGCTGAGCACGTCCTCCTGCAGACCAACATGGGGGGGGGCAGCTAGGGGGGTTCTCTGCAGCCTCGGGTGCAGGTTCTGCAGAGGCTGCGGCTGAGGCTCCCGGTGTGAGACTCACAGCACCAGGCTGTCCTGCAGAATCACTAACTACCCTCTTGAAAAGAAGGAGTTTTGGAAAAAGACCCTCTACAGAAATTAAGGGGACAATGTTTCATTCCAAATCGCCTCACCCCTAAGACCGTATTTCACTATACAGTGAATGATTTTCACAGTATCCCTGCCTCACAGAGGAGGAGTCAGCCTCCTGATTAAAGAAAGAAAGTGGCGGTTTCATGATCATGTCAGCACAGACTGGAACTCGGGAGCTGCTGGGACCGGACTGGAGGAGAGGCTGTGTCTGCTCTTGGCCCAGGGTCAGCTCTGGGTGACTAGCTGCCTCATCACAATGTGCTGGTGGGGCCAGGGTCACAGTGCCTGGGTTCGAAGCCTCCACCTACTGGGTCCTGGCTGGGTGTCCATGGGTAAGTTACTTAACCTTTCTGTACGTTGGCTTCCTCAAGTCTAAAATGGGGATCAGCCCTTTTCTTTTCACTGGGGATGTTCTCACTAAAGAAGATAGTATTAACTGCTTAATACTCAATACATGTTATTGTCGTGGCGGAGCTCAGCAGGCCACAGGCCCCTGCTGCCTGCCTCCCACGGGAACCATGGGCCCCCGCCTGGTCCCAGGGTCCAGGGCTGGAATTGTGAAGCCTCGGGAAATGCTACAAACAGAAATGCCAGCTGGGATGAGCCAGCCCGGCCCCTGCCCCACCGCAGCCCCTCACAGCTAGCAGGGCTGGCTCTTAGGGCAAGGGCTGCTTTTGGAAAGTCAGGGTGGGCTCTGGACCAGAGCGCTGGGGGAGGGGGTAAGAAGGGTGGCCAGCAGTGTACCCTTTGCTGCATACACCCTGTAGGGTAAACGCATTTTCAGTGTTTTTGCCCTCCCCAAAGGCCTCTATGACCAGCACCTGTGGTGTTGCACGGTACTCCGTGATTACCTGTCTGGCCTAGCAGGTGTGCGCATGCGTGATTGGGCTCATCTGTGCTTGGGAGGCGAGCATAAAAGGGTGTGGGTGGTGGTGAGGAGAGAGAACGTGGGAAGAGACCGCAAGGGAGAATTACAACTTAAGAGTGGAACGCAAGTGTCTATTTGTTTGCAGCCTTTTTTCCCTCTGCTCATTATTAAAAATTCCATGAAGATAATGCCAAGGGCTCTGACATTCTTTGGCTGCTAGAAGCAATGATAAACCTACCCAGACTTGGATCATTACAAAACAACCCTCTTGCCCCCAGCCATCAGTACCTGTAAAGCTAACACCTGCCAAATTTGAGGTGCCAAAAGGTCGCTACTGAAACAAATGTGGGGACCCAAAGCATCTAGAATTACCGAAAAAACGGGCTGCCGTTTGACTTAGCTTAGACTCTCAAGGTGGTGGACTCCTGGGTTTAAATCCTGACCTGCAGCTCACCAGCGCTGCAGGCAAGATACTTGGTGCCTCCAAGCTTTTTCTGCAAAAAGGGGTTAACGACAACTACTCCTTCATAGATTATTGGAAGGATTAATGAATTCACTTAGAACCAAACCAGGGCACATGGTAAGTACTCAATAAGCACCAGTTATAAGTGCATTCCTATGGCCCGAGGTTAACCGTGTAGCATCGGGAGGAAGCTCTGGCCCACAGTGAGCCCTGGACGCTCCACTTCTGGGCCTGCCTCTGTCCTGAGCGAGGTCCCAGGGCCCACCTACAGGGAAGCCACTCCAGCTTGCAAGGCTTCCCTGTGGTGGGCTCCGAATGATTGAAGGACGAAGTTAGGAAATGGGTATAGGTAATGAGGAACATGGTCCCCGAGCCCATTTATCAGGAGAGTGGCCCCCGAACCCAGGCACCCTAGGTCTATTCATCAATCTTACTGGAGAACAGCTGCAGACCAGGAGGGTGTCCCCCAACTCAACTAAAAGTGGAATATTCAGAACACCAAACAACAGCATGATGCTAGAGCCAAGGGCCAGCACTAGTTCGGGAAGGCAGGCCAGGTATCATGGGGAGATTCCATGGGCCTAGGCAGCCTAGGGGGTCTGGTGGGCTCAGCTGACCAGGAGACACAACTCAGGAGACACCCATGGCCAATCCCCCACTCCTTGCATGCTGCACCCATGTAAGCACCTGCTTCTCATCCCCTCAGCGGCTGCCCGCTCAGGACCCCTCTCCACTAGGACAGCTTTCCTGTTCCTTCTGCCTATCAACACATCTCATGACTTCCTGTAACTTTGGTCTCAATGTTGAATTCTTCCCTCGCTGAATACAAGGACCAAGGAAGAGCCTGTCTGGGTGCTCAGGCTCTGGGCCCCAACCCCACTCCCTGCTTCCCAGTGCACCACTGGCAGAGACCCTGAGAAACAGGGCTTGGCTGCATGTGTTCCCAGAGTCTGCCTGGGGTGGACGCTAAGCCTGAGGGCTGGAGAGCCCGCTCCATTTGGGGGCATGTCTGTCAATACACATTTACTCAGAGCTAACTTGCTGGCTGTGACTTCAAAGACCATGGCTGCCATTCCGAAAAGCTTCCTCCAGGAACCTCAGCCACGGTGCTGAGCCACCTGGCACTGGCCTGAGGTGTCTCTGTTCACTTTGGAGGGTACCTTGCTCTTCCAAGCCCCCAGGACAGTTGCCTGCGAGGCCACTTGCCCTGGAGTGCCCCTGCCTCAGAGATCCCAGTCTGGGTGTCAGGGGACAGGGACTGGAGGCCCCCTCCATGTCTCTGAGGAGACTGAGCCTGGGCCGTGGGGCTGTGTCACACCCTGGTGTGCTTGCCTCTCGGCAGATATTCGCTTATATATGTTACAGAGTCTGCTAGAGCCTCGCCTTGCACGGTGCTGTTCTTCCAGGCAGCTGTGTGCGGCCCTTGGCATAGCCCAACCAGGCCTTTAAAGCTGAGCTGCCCAGACACCAGGACCTGTGAATATTCCATCGGCCCAGCTGCCCGGCCAGGGTGTACAGAGGGGTGGGGATCCTGAGGCCAGGATCATGGGCGCGGGCTGCATCCGTGCCCTTCCCTCCAAGTAAGATTAATGACTTCCCTGGCTTCAAAGGGAACTGGGCACAGGAGCGCTGGCTCAGGCAGCCAGGTAGTCAGACAGGTGGTCTCTCCTCCTATGTCCATGGAACACCAGGCTCCTCCCTCCCCTCCCAAACCACTGCTGCCCACAAATCAATAGCAGCCCAGCTGTTTCGTGTCTCCCCTCTTCCCTCTCCTGCTCTCCTTCCCCAGAGCTGCTTTCTAACTGACCAGGCAGCAGCTGCAGGAGAGGAGGCAGGGAGGCAGCTGAGAACAGGCATGAATAATCCGAAGTGGACTATTAGCATCCAAATGATGGGGGGTCGGCTCCAGGGGATGGGGAACCGTGCTCACCCACACTTCACTAATGCGTAGCATGCAAGGAGAGAGTCCAGAGTGGAAGCACGCTGCCATTCCTCTCCGATCAGATGCAGTGGCCCAGTGCTCCTCCCTCTGCCAGCTCCTCTCCATCCCTGCGGTCTGGGAAGGGGAAACCTCAGGGTTTTTGTCTGTGTATGAAACAATCAGTTGGCCGACCTGCAGGGCTCCGCTGGGTGTGAGCATTCCTGCTTTAACTTTCCAGCCCCACCTTCCATGCAGCCAACCCCTCTAGCCGACGAACATTCCGTTTCCTATTTCTTCCCAAACCTGAAATCCCTGAACTTCATCAGGAAGTGCTAACCATCCAGTGCCCACCACGAAGGGGACAGTAATTCCAGGGTCCCTGAGAGGGCAGACCTGCTTCTCTGTAGGTCTGGGCAGAACACAGCAAGGTTCAGCCGTCACCTCGCCTCTACCCTGTTCCCTCCAGGGTGGGGATGTATAGTCTGGGGAATGTGACCAACACCCTGGTCCACTGAGTACCTCCTGGTGCTGAGCTGGCTGGCCCTGGCCCAGCCTGGGACATTGTCCCTTCCCTTTGTTGTCTAGCTCCTTAGAATCAGTTCTGACCCAGCCAAGGGGGCCTCTACTGGCCTGTCAGTGAGGCCTGCCCGCATGGCCCTTGACCTGGCGTGTGCTGTGAATGCAGCTTGGGGGTCAGCACGCAGCAAGGTTTGAACACACGTGAAAGGCTGGGGTGTGAGCCACCCCTTCCCAGCTGAGCCTGCGGTCAAGGCCAGCACATTCTAAATACTGTTGCTAGGTTGGGAGGGGACTAAAATGAGGCATCTTTGAGGAGCACTTCTTTGTGGGATCAGAGAAAGGGTCCCTATTTCATGATATCAGAGGTAAGTCTTCCTCTGTGGAAGACACGATCACCTGGGGAACATGGGTTCACCTGTTCTGAGCAACAGGCCTGCTCCTTGAGCCCTACCTCCCCCTGTGGAGCTGAGCTTACCTGTTGCCATGGACTTTTCAGTGTCATCTGCAATGGGCCTGGGCAAGTGTGTCTGAAAACCCTAGCAGCGTGCAGGCTGCAGAGGGGCATAGGTGCAGGGCCTGGGCAGCGCTAGACCCTCATAAAGGACTCTGCCTCATAGAGCCCTCTTGTGCCACCCCTGGGGGCACGGATTTCAGGATGTCTCTGGTCTGGGCCTCTCCAGGGAAGATGTGGAGACACCAGCTAGAGGTGTCCGGGTCTTGAATTGATAGCTCCCCAGCCTTAGGTATCAGTTTCTTTACACCCAGAACTTGGGGGTGGAGAGGGGCCTTCCAGGTGCCTGGTGCAGAGTCTGACACCTGCAACAACAAGCAGCCGCCCTGCAGGCAGCAGAGGCTGGAGTGTTTGGGAGGTGGGAGCTGGCAGAAGGCACTTCAAGAAGAAGCTGGCGTCCTTTTCTCCCACTGCCTAGACAAGGGAGGCAGAGTCCTCTGGGCCCCATTTCCCGTCCCACCTGGATGTGATTTGCAATCCTGACAATGTAAAAACAGTTGTTGTGCCTGAAGCACCTGTCTGAAGACAAAATGCCCATGCCATCTGGAAGAGGAGGGCTCTCCAGGGCTCAGCTCGTGAGCTGCCCGGGGCGGCTCGCACATCAGCCCCCCACATTCCCCGGGCTGCCAGGTGCCAAAACAGGACCCTGTGGGGACAGAGCTGGAGGGGCTGCAGTTCTGGAGGTGCCTAAGATGTGTAACTGTTGCCAAGGAGCCCCATGTTTTAAAGGACAGTGGGGGGAGTTAATCTTGGCTTCTTCAGTGATTACTTCCTAATAGATGCCAAGTGCCCAGCCGTGATGTTGCACACCTGAAAATAATGTAAGATGTCCACTAGACCTTAAAGAAACACAACAAAGTGTTTCAACAAAGAAACACAAAAACTAAAATGAAAAGATCAACCGTGCTTGGGGACCTCAGCACCTCCTTTATCTGTCTTGGAATTTGCTGGAAAGACCATGCAGAGCAGAAGGAAATGTCTTCCCTGCATCCCACGGGCCCCAGGATGACAGTGGCCTTCATAAATCGAGGTGCAGTTATACCGGAAGTCAGGGACCAGAGCACACGCCCTCAGCAGGCTTGCTGCCTATCAGAACAGGACCACGCTCCCCTATCAGCTGGGAGTATCTCCTATGGCCCCATTTTGCTACAAAGGGCATTGGTACACCAGCCACCCCATGGCCCTGACCTTACAGTGTCCAGTCTGGGAGGCTGGTCTTTGGTGGGGACCTGCCTGATGTCACAGTCATGAGGACCCAGTTCTGCACTATCCAATTTGTTGGGTAATGAGTCCCAGCAGGACAGGGTGGGAGCCGTCAGGCTGAGGGAGTGGCTGGGGATTCGGTGGCAGCGCTCTGTCAACCTGAACCCCAGGGGAAGCTCAATGGGCTGCTTGCCCAGGCCAGTGCCACAAAGGAAGGCCAGCACCAAAGGGAAGTCCCAGCTCTGTTTTTCACCTTCTCATGGCCTGCTGAGCCTTTTCCCTTTAGTATAAGTGAAAAAAATCCACCACGGTTTGGAATTCTTTCCAGGAGGGGTTATCAAGCACTTACTTTATATTAGGTTGAATAACCTCCTTCTGGAAAGTTCTAGGCTTTCTCTTCAGCTGCCCATCTTGCAGCAAGAATACAACACCCAAGTACAACCTTGCCTGCCTTGAAAGGCAGCAGCTCCTCTCCCTGTGCCCTTCTGGGTCCCCCAGGCTTGTTACTGCCTTGTTGCTTCTGCTGCTACCACTGCTGTTCAGGTCCACTTGGACCTGTGCCTCCAACTGTCCGTGTTCCAACCACCTGCCATCCTTCCTGCCCTCAGCCGTCCTCCAGCCTTGCCTGGGGGAAATGCTGAGTCTGGATGGGAGGAGGCTCCCTTAGCCTCCCAGCTGGGAAGGTTGTTGAGTAACTGGGTGATGAGGACCAGCAAGACAGCAGGTGTTGCTAATGCAGAGAAACCTAAGATTGGTCATGGGTGGTTTTGGACACCTGGTCTGGGGTCACTAACAGCCCTTTACCTGCCCCTCAGTGCCTACGCAGGCAGGTAGTGGTGGCCTGGGCATCCCCTGCTGTTTCCTTCTGAAAGAACATGCTTTTCTCTGCCCATGCAGGACCTGTTGGGAGCCCAGCTCCCACTGGGGGCCAACACACTGCTGGGCTTGTGGGTATCCCTAGCCTCAGGGTGACCCACACACCACCCACTAATGCTGTGAGTGGGGTGGCATGTGCTGGGGGTTTGTGGGACAACTTCTTGGCACCTGAGAGAAAGGTGGCTGAAGAGAAAACTACAAAACAGAGGCCAAGAGACCCATGTTCCAAGCACTTTTCAGGGGTGTAGAGCCTGAGGGAGGGCACCCTGCAGATACACCCCAGGGTGTCACATCTTGGGACTCCTGTTACACCCACATTGAGGCACCTGGGCTGGGGTGCACCTTGGTGTGACCCTTAGCTTTCCAGGTTTTGTCTGGAACCTGACAACCTCAGCTGGGGCATCTGAAAGGCCCCCTTGAGATGTGGGCTCCGGGCTGCTCGGCCACTCACAGCCCAGCCCCCCAGCAAGCCAATCCTGGAGTGAGTCAGGAAATCGGTAATGTGACCTTCAGTGCTTAATTGCATGTTGAATTCTTTTGAAGTCTTCACAAAAGCTTTGCAAAAACACTGAGATTTATGAGGATAATACCGAGCTATCCTGGTAAAAAGCTGACATTTAAATTGTTTTCATGTTATATCTTTGTAATGAAATTCTTTGTTTCCTCTGTAGCCATTTCTGAATATTTACCAACATTGGAGAGTGCTCTGTTCTCTGCAAAATTTCACCTTCTCTGTGATACATGTCAGGCTGTGTGACAATGCTGGGGTGTGAAGTGGGAGTTTGAGCCCAGGGTCCCCCCCCCCCCCAGCCTGCAGCCCTGCTGGGAGTTCTGAGGACAATGAGGAATGAGGTATCCAGTCACACCACCAACCCCTGCCTCTCTCCCTCCAAGAGGAGGGCTCCAAAAAAATCACCAAAGCATCATATTTTAATGAGTTTTCTTTGCAATTTGTATATAATAGATTTTCAATAACAACCTGTAATTAGTTCATTTGCTACTATTCAATTGCTCTGCACAGAGGCCATTGACAGCTTCCAGCTGGGATCTTTCAAAGTGGAAATGCTTGAAGACTCAGCTTGAGACAATGGCATGAGTGTGTGGCCCCATGGTGCAGCTGCCAGGAGCGACCCACTGGGGATGGGAAAGAGGTGCCTGGGCTGGAAACTTCCAAGAAGAAACTGGCGGAGGGCGAGCAGTCTCAGCTCCAGATGGTACTCTCCTCAAGTGAGCAGGGGGAGGGAACACCCCGGAGCTCTGGTGTGCACAGGGCTCCATTCTGCCACCCCAGCCTCTAGGGGCCACCCCAACCCCTGTGCCCACACAGTCAAGATGGCAAAAGGGCCGTGCTTCTGCCTTCCTGGAGGGGGAGAGCCTGAAGGGTCACAGACTTGATCCCTAAGACACAGCTTTGCTCCCTTCTCTTTCCTAACTTATCACTGGAGATCGGGAGGCTCTGTGGCCAGCCAAGGTTGAGCCCAGCTGGCACTGGGGTCCTCCCAGGGACATGCTGGGCAGGCAGATCTGCTGACAGGGTCTCCTGGCTCCCTGGCCACTCCTGTGAGGCTGGGAGGCAACTTGGGCAGCCCCTGAAGGTCCAGGCCAAGCAGGCCTAGACGCTGACTGGCCTCTGCATGCCACTTCTGCCCTCTATGGTTGCACCTGTCAGCTGTTCTCCCCTCGAGCCAGCCTCCTCGCTCACCTTGAGGCCTCTGCCCCTGCAGGACCACACGTGTCCCACCTGTTAGAGACCCCGCTCGCTCTCCTTTGCCTGGTTACCTGCAGCTTGGTGTTTGGGCCTCAGCGTGAATGCGCCTTCCTGACCCCTCTGTGGAGAGGAGGTCCTCCCTGCCCACCCTGCATCCAGCTGTGCTGTCTCCCAGCCTCTACTTGGTTTGTATGGAGACTTTTTCTTTCCCAGCTGCCTTCCCGCTGGACTGCTCACAGCTGCCCTCAGCCCGCGCTTGCCATCGAGCGGCCTGGGAGTGTTTGCTGACCTGGTGTTTGCCTGCCCCTAAGCTTCCCAGTCTGTTTACAAGCCTTTCCTCTGGTGTGGCCCCTCCACCCTGGTGGTTCTCCCCAGGGTCCTGGTTGGCTGGTCTGTCCCTTAAATGGCCATCACACTTCAGGTATGCTCATGCAGAGGGGGAACCTGGGTCCCCCTGCCCACAGCCTCTCCCTCCTGTCCTGGAGCCGGACCCCTGGCAGCCTCAGGGAGACACCCAGTCCTTCCAAAGCCATCCCATAACCATGCACCCTCTTTTATCATTTCCAGCACTGCCCTGAGTCACGGAGCTTCATTCTCTGAGGCTTTGCTCAAGAGGAAGGCCTTCCCTACACTCCCCATGTTCTTGCCTCTACCAGAGCCCACGAGGGCTCTAACCAGAGGGCCTCAAGCCACCGGGCTCTGTCCCTGGTGGGCTTGCTGGTGCCAACGCTGCCTGACCTGATGCTGTGTCTTCCTCCATGGGTGTGTAGCTTTGCCTGTGACAGGCCTGTGGTGGGAGAGGGTGGCCACAGGGACCCAGCAGGGCTATGCCAGAGTTCAGAGTCACTCCAAGTCCATATTCATTGCTGGTAACTTATTCCCCAAGATGCACAGACCTGTAGAGGTGACAGAGCCCATCTCTTGGAGGGCGGCAGGAGGCAGGGGGGCTGGGCCACCCCTGCCTCCGCTGGGCATGAGGCTGTGGGCTAAGGAGCAGCAGTGAGTAGAGTATCTCCAACATGGTGGTCGGAGGTGGGGTGATAAAGCTGTGGGCGGGGAGACCTGACATCTGACTGGACACTCACCCTGAGGAGAACTGAAAAGCCATCAGTGGCTCTGGGGCTGGCTGGGACCAGCATCTTCTATCCTTATTAATGAATACTACGTGCATGGGGAATTCAGGGGCTCCCTGGCATCTGCCACTCATTCGTTCAGTGAATTAGGGGAGTTGAACTGCTGGGGCAGCCACAGGGGTACTGGCCACAGGAGTGCCCTTGCTGGCCTGGACTGATTTTTTTTTTTTTTTTTTTGAGACTAGGTCTCACTATTTTTGCTCATGGAACCGCAGGCTCTCGTTGCCCGGGGTACCATAGATTCAAGCAATCCCCAGCCTCAGCTTCCCAGATAGCTGGGATTATAGGCGCGTGCCACCACGCCCAGCTATTTTTTTGGAACTAGGTCTCACTACGGGCCCCAGGCGGGACTCGAACCGCGATCCCTAGCTTCAGCCGCTTCATAGGCTGAAGCTTACAGACATGAGCCACCGTGCCCGGCCTGGTCTGATTTGACTAGTGCATTTCCACAGGGGTTCTGGCAGCAGAGGGACCCTTGGTGACAGTCACATGCACCTGGACCCCTCTGCTGGCTGAGCATATTCCTCTATTTCACCTCTGTTAACAAGTGAACATTTATAGACCCCATGTGAGGCAAAACATGGTAAGTAAGACAGCCTCTCCCCCACAGGGCCTGGGGTCTGCAGTGACCAGGAGACAATGGTTTGGGGGCAGGGTGGGCAGTGGGGGCAGGGTAAGTGCTGCGAGGTTAGGGTTGAGGGAAGGGTCATGGGAACAGAGACCTTCATCACCACCTCCACCACTGGCCTCCCTGCCTCCTGTTTACTTAGCACCACCCAGGTACTAAGCTAATCACTCTACAACTACCTCACTTCAGCCTGAGGGTCCCTGTGTTAACACATCCACAGGTGCGGAGTTGGGAGCCCCTCTAAACCTCTGGTAAAGAACCATGCAAGGTCAGGCAGCTAGCAAGCGGCAGGACCAGGTTCAAACCAGGTCTGATTCAATTCATGTTCTCGTTCACAGGGCCACAGTCTGTGGTTGGAGTAGTGAGTCTGGGCTTGCGGGTGCTCAGAGGAAAGTAAAGAGGGACAGAGGAAGGCCTGGAAGAGAAGATCACTGAGCTGGGACTTGACATTTAGGGATACCCTCTGTGAGGACAGTGAGTTTTCATCACAGAGAATGCTGATGAGTTGCGATGCGTATTCAAATGCATGAGAAGTTTCCAGAATCAGACATTTGAGTTCCATCCTGATTCGGCTACCTGTTGGTTGCGTGACTTTGGTTTAGCTACTTCTCTGAGTTTGTTTCCCCAGCTGTTAAACCGGGGCATGCTACAAGCACTGACACAGGGGCAGTGTCATAAATCATTTTGTACCACTTGTGCATTAAAGTCCACTCACCAGGAGCCAAAGTGACGCTAACAACCCAAGTCAAGCTGACAGCCCAGTCACTTTGACTAGAGGTGCACAGAGCCAGCTCTGTGCACAAGGATGCTTCCTTGAAGTCCCTCTCTCACAGAATGTGAGAGAGAAGTATCCCCACCTGTCCCTGGGAGGGAGGCCCGGGGGGCAGACTCAAAGCACCTGCTTTCCAGTTTTTAATTGCCCCTTTGGCGACTCAGGTTGGAAGGTCCTGTGCAATTAAGCAAGTGATGAGCTATGGCCTAAGTGAAGTGGTTAGGCTTTTTCACCATGAGCCTCTAGAACTAGCACCTATGGTGCATGCCTGGCCTAGGGGGTGTGTGCAGGTGTAAGTGGGCACACCTGGGCCTAGGAGGGGGGGCTAAAAGGGCAATGTCACTCTGGGAGAGCGGATCAGGGAGAACATGGAGAGCACGAAAAGGAGAGCACAAAGATAAAGACAGAAAGAGAAGGCCAGAGAGGAGAGACCCAAGAGAATGCAAGAGAGAACCCAGAGACAGAGCTGGAAGATCCTGGGAGGTTGGGGGCTGCCTGCCTTCCAGCCTCCCAACTCTGGACCCTGTATTGTCCTGCCAGGCCCAGACTTGGACTACATGAACTGAAGACAGTGATTTTGATTTTTGGCTATCAGAGTGGCAGGTTCTGCACAAGGCTTCTTCCTTTGGGATTAGCCTCCCCCAAAATGTTCAGAGAGGCTTTTCCCAAGAAGTATCACCTTGACAGGTAGAGCAAAGGTCAGTCCAGGCCCTGTGGTCTCGAGAAATGATTAACATTACCTCAGAGTGAAGTTTACCCCAATTAATGGCCACCTTCAAAAATAACCTTGTAACTGGAGAAGCCTATTAGAGGCAGGGGCTTGGCATATGAAGACATCCTCTCCTCACCATGCAAGACCCTCTCTGCTCCCCGTGATGCTCAGGCCTTAGCCCCTCCCTCCACTCAGGATCTGAGCCTTCAGCATGTTCCATCTACTCTAGAATTTACAGCCACATAAGTCTCTGTAGGTATGTAATTAAAGTTAGTCCTTTTCTCCTACTAATCTGTCTGATGTTAATTTGTTTGCTCAAACACTTAGAGAAGAACCCAGGGGTTTCTCTGCTTGTCTATATCACCAACGAACTCGGCCGCAGCCAAGAAGGAAGCCACTGCGCAGTGGGGTTTGCTTTCCCAAGCCAAGAGCCAAGTTGATTCAGACAAAATTTTTGATAAACCTCATGCCACCTGCAACCTGACGATGCACTATCTGAAGCTCAGGCAGCCCATGAACCAGGATAAGGTGGTAGCCTTGCCAGGTACTGCCCATGTGGATATGGAGTCAGGTAGATTTGGAGAGTGAGGATTGCCCACTGTGGTTTCATATCACCATCCCGCTCTGCACAGGGGAGCTGTGAGCCTGGCCTTATTCACTCCAGAGAATAAGGGCTGGAAGATGGAGCTGCTCCACACTCTCCTGGTAGAAAAATAGCTGCAAAGTCACTAGGTGATCATTTCATGTCTTCAGAGCTGCCCTGGATACAGAAGTACTGCAACCATCAGACTAGAGCACAGCTTTGCTCTGTGTTGGGCTGGTACTCACAGGCCAGAGGTGAGGTAGGGGGATGGACCCCCACGCAGTCAGCCCCTAGTACCCTCCTGACTTGGGTCTCCTCCTCCTGGATGCTGGTTGGGGCTCCTAGAACATCACCCCATTTACCCCACACTGCAAACTGTGCATATCCTGACTGCATCCAACACGTTCGCCGGGGCTGCCCTCACAGGATTAATTAAAAGGACAAGTCTTTTTCTAAAAACCAGAAGACACCTGTAATGAATTTACAGCCAGAGAAAAAACCTCATTTAAGCAACATGTTTTTCCCATGATCCCAGCCTGTGCATTCAAAAAAGTGTGAAAACATGCATTATTGAAAAGCTTTTCAAACGAGCAACTTTTAGATGAATTTACTGTGATGAACAGACAGGGCCTGGGGCCTGGGTCTCTGGATCCAAGCCAGCCAAGTGGCTGAGAGGCCTGGCTGCCTTCTGCTCTGGGATCACGTTCCTCTAATTTAGAAAGTCAAAAGCTGCTTGCGGAGGATGTTTAGGTGACAAGTGGAGGAAGAGAGGGAGGCCACGGCATTTCACTCTCGTCACTGTATAGAGGCAGGAGATTGGGAGTCTGAGTGCCATTGGACATTCAGAAAGAGTTGAAGGGACCCTGCCCTACTCCCAGGGGAGGGACCCCCTGTTCCAGGTAGCCTCGCCTGTGTCCCCAACCAGCCCAGATGTGTACAGCAGCCATCAACCATGGATTCCTACCCAATGTGCACTCAGTCATTTGCATGAGACCTGATCAGGACCCCATCTCTCCCAAGTGTCCAGGCTCTCAAACTTGCAGGCACAACACACTTCTCCAGGGACAACGCCCCAGACTCATCCTTGGATAAAGTGACCGAGTCCAGGAGTCAGCTGCAGACCCAGCTTGCTTTAGGTCCAAGGACCCTGGTAAAATAGGGACTAAAAACCACAATTTTAAAGTTGCAAACTTTGTCAGGCCATCAGTTACAGTTTTTAAAATGAAAACCAAAACATCATAGCTGACACATTTGAGATATTACTTTCTGAGTTTTAGTGCAATTTCTTGAATGTTCACTGATTTCTGGGTAATAAACTGTACCTGGACTCTCGCTGCAATGACCTGCTCAACACTAACTGAACCATAAATGCACTCCCAGTGCTCTGAACATTTCGGCGAGAGCTGCTCTGACTTTGAAAAGCCCCAGGTCCCACATTTTGGGGTGGCACATGGGCCTCAGCCTGCACTCTCCTCAACAACTGCGGGTTTACCTTTTATCACATCTATTATCTGGGCTGGGCTGTGATGAATGGTTGGGCTCTCTGGTTCAGAACCAGTCCAAGGCAACAGCGGAATCTAATTTGCTTTAAAAATGATGATGAGTAACCAGGAATGAGGGACGCAGATACCACATTGCTGACACCCTCCCTCACGGGCAGCTCATCTTCACAGTGACCTTCAACAGTGAGGTGGGGCCTCTCTTTCATCACCACCAACAGGGATGCTTCCATTTCCCGAAAGTCAAGAGTGGCCTGTTTGGCCCCAGCCCTTTTCCCAGGAGCAAAGTTTGCAAGCAAAGCCTCTGCAGGGCCGGGGACACAGGGCAGGCAGCCCAAGAAGCCCTGGTCTCTGCTTGAGGCTCCCAGCATGGGACTGTGAATAGGGGTGCCAGTGAATCCCCCAAATCCATGAAGCCCAGCCTTGGGCCCTGGCTCTTAAAATGTACTGACCTTTTACTTCACAGGTTCTCTTGCAAAACTTTTGACCCAGGAAGGGTGGTTGCAAACACTTGGAGTGGTCCCCAGAACATGGGCTACAGCCTTCCCGTCCCAGGGTCTACACCCTGTTATCCAGATGGCCTTTCCCCCTTTTTTTCTGTTCAAGTCCTATGGGATCCAAGTTATCCCTGGGCCTCAGTGTGGGGAGAGTGGGTGGAGAGGATGTTGCAGGAAGGGTTGCTTGAGGGTTTGGGGGTGGTGGAATCTTGTTCAGTGATGGATGAACCCATGCTTAACAAATGCCTCTCCTGAGGGGAAAAGGCCATCTCACTCCCCCCTCCTCTTTTGGGGCAGCATTCAAGAAGTGTGAATACCTGTTACCATGACCAATTTAAAATTATGAATTATTTTACCTTTGCCTTGCAAAATTCCTCATACAGTTGGTTCTCATAAGCCAGGTCAGTGGAATTACTGAGACTTCCACACATGCTAAAGCTTAAAGATTTATCTCAGGAAATCAGCTTGTTGACCTATAAAACAGACACCTGCCAGGGCAGGTGAGACCCCTGTCCTCTCACTGCTGGGCCTTTCCTGTCTCTCTCTAGAACTCCTTCTTTCATCTCAATGTCCCAGAAGCCCTGTTCAGCTCTAGCTGTGGTGGAGTAACTCACCTCTTGGAAGAGTAACTCAGGGAAGACCAGGTCTTTAAGTCACCCCATAGTGCACTCACTCAGAGACAGACACTCCCTTTCTCTTCACTAGGGATTCCACTACATCTCCTCAACCCAGACCCTCACTCCATCATCCTTGGTAATGACTATATCCTCTTCTGCCTCCTCCTGATCCCTCAAGAGGGATCACACACCTCCTGATCCCTCAAGAGGGATCACACACCTCCTGATCCCTCAAGAGGATTTACCCCAGGCAGGGTTCTCCAGGCCAGAGACCTGGAATACCCTAAAAACTGTTTCCTCACTCTGGTATGATCATGAAATCCCCATGGGGTGCCAGGGTCAAGACAGTGAGAAAAGCCTTTTCTAGAAGGAATGGATCAAGGATTTCTGCCCCAACTTTCCCCAGACTGCTGCTAAACAAGCTCACCTGCTCTCACCTATATTTGCATACATACATGAAGCAACCCCAGGGACTACTGACAGCGGACTTCACGCTCTGAGCCCACTCTGGCGCAGGGGTTCCTGCTGAGAGCGGGTGAGTGCTGGCCCTGAGGCCTGACTTACGGAAGGCTGTGTAGAACTCGGGGAGCGTCAGGGTGCCATCACTGTTGTAGTCATCAAATCGGAGAAGGTCACTGGGCGAGCACCCCAGGAAGTCTTCCTCCAGGTCCTGCTCCTTCAGAACACGCTGCAGTAAGGAGGGAAGAAACAAGGCCAGGGTTGAGTGCGGGCCTCGCTGGGAGGGGCTCAGGCCAAGAAGGGGGATCCCAGGCACAGCTCTTGAGCCACCGGACACACCTGGAGATGTTTGTTTTTTCCTGTCTTGATCCCTTCATTTTAGAGAGGAGAAAACTGAGATTCAGAGAGGGAAAGGGACTTTTCTATGGTCACACAGGGATTACAGGGTAGAGTTGGGGTTGAGTTCAGGATGGTCCTCTGCTCACCTGGGCAGGCTGAGTGCAACTAGTCTGAGATGGGGGGAATCCCCGAAGCCACCTGGCCCACCTCTTCATGCTAGGGACTGGGAAGAACACAGAGGGGTCTGGTCTGGTTAAATACACTCAGTGAATAAAGAACCACTGAACTCAGTGTGGAACTTGAGGTTCCAGGCTCCCAGCTGTGTTGAACTGGAAAGAAACTGCTTCACTGCTCCATCAAGTCACAGCCTTGTGACTGTCATCAACTCACTGGCCCTGCCCTCACCTATCTTAGCACAATGCCTGCCAGCCACAGCACCTGCAGAAAGGGTAGCTGCCCTTCTACTGAGCGAGACCTGACCCTCTGTCTCTGCCTGCCAGGGTCCTACCAGGAACAAAAATGCCTGCCCTTGGTTCTGACCTGGGGGCCATGCTTGGGCCCTGCTCGGGCCCTGTGAACCTCTCTATGCTATGGCCCGGACAGCAAGCTGATTAAAGGTAAAGATTCCAGGCACCTCACTCAGCTGGAGTCAGCGGCTGGTGTGTCTGGGACTAAAGTCTTACAAAGAAAGTGCTCAAGAAGAAATGATTTTATTATTTATTTTGGGGGTGGGTGAGAGACAGTTGTTCTTTATTTAACAGTCTCAGCTTGGCCTGCTATATTAAAGGCAATTTAATGTTATAATGTTAAAAGAAAAGACCCTTCACCCAGCAAGTGAGAGCGTTCGATAAAAGGGAGATCAACCATAACGCTGGAAATCAATCTTCCAAAGATGGAAATTTCCCTTTGTCTATATCTGCATTGGAAATTGATTAACTTTTCACAGGGCCGACAATTTTTTCCCTGACGTCTTTGATTCAGTGTCAAGGAAAGGCCCACGTTAGCTGGGCTCTGCTTGGCAGATTTATGAAATGGATTTTAAACACATTAAATTTTAAAGAGGAAATCATAGTCCAATTACCACACTTGTTAATGGCTTCAGGTGCCTCAGGGCACGTCTGCCAGGTTAGAGCAACGTGTACAGGAAAGCTCTGTTTACCAGGGAGCCCTGTGGGCCTGGGGTGCTGAGAGCCCACCACCGTCTCTGTTCAGACAAGCCCAGCTGCCTGCCCTCTGCGCCCTCCTCTCAGTCTGTGCTGTGGGGAGGTGCCAGGTGGGCCTTCCTGTAGGGCACGGTCACCGACAGGGCTCGGTTTTCCCATGGGTCCCTGTCTCTGTCCCTTTGCAGGTAGAGCCCAGCTGGGATTGAACTCTGGAGGTGGTATCATGTGGGCAGGCATGGCTGAGCTGGCACGGCAGGAGGCCGAGGGTGTAAGTCCTCCTGAGATGCAGGCCCTGGGCAGACATGCAGGTGTTGCTGGGTTGTAAGCAAGCAGAGTGGGTGGTGCTGCCTCGTGTCTGTGGCCCCCAGCAAGCTCACTGGGGGCCGGAACTGGACAGGCTGCAGCAGAGGTCTAGAGTAGGGACCCTGTGTAGTCCAGCCTCTAGGTGATTCCTTCCTTAGGTTTTGTGGGTGCTTTCTGCCCCTGCTGATGGGAGAGCCTCCTGGTGGGAGGCATTCTGTGTGTGGAGAAGAGCAGGCACATGCATGTCAGCCCCCTGGGGGCTTTGCATTAGTTCCACCATACCCTATGCTGTGCATACGCTCAGGTGACTTGCTTTCCTTATCTGGAAATATCTGTGAGGTACATGAAAAAATGTTCATCATCACTAATTATCAGGGAAATACAAATCGAAACTACCTCACACAGGTGAGAATAGCTCATGTTAAAGAAAAACAGAAACAACAAATACTGGAGATGCTGTGGAGATAAAGGAATCCTATTACATGGCTAGTGGGAATGCAAACTGATCCTGTCACTATGGAAAGCTGTGTGGGTTCCTTAGTACACTAAAAACAGATCTACTATAATGATCTAGCACTTCCACTCCTAGGAATCTACCCACAGGACAAAAACCACTAATTTGAAAGGAAATCTGCTCTCCAATGTTGACTATAGCACTATTTACAATAGCCAAGATATGGGAACAACCTAAATGGCTCCAAATCGATGAATGAATCAAGAAGATAGGGTATATATACACAATGGAACACTATTCAGCAGTCAAAAAGGTAAACTCATGCCATTTGTGGCAACATGGATGGACCTGGAAGAGATTATGCTAAGCAGAACAAGTCAGAAAGAAAAAGAGGAATATTGGCTGGTCTCACTTATAGACGGAATGTAGAGAAACTGAGCAAGGGATCAGGAAAAAGACAAAAGAAAAAGGGATCAGGTGCTATGGAGGCAGGAGAGCTAAGGAGACTATGCTGAGGGAAGAAATCAATGCTGTCCAAAAATGAACAGCGATACAAGAAAATAAATAAACTTCGTCTTTTTTCTCTTGAAAATGTGTAAGAGTAAGGGTGCGTGTGTGTGCAAAATGCCTGTGAATGGGGCAACAGTACCTACTGTGCAGCAGAGAATGGTGGAAAGGCTTAAAGATAAAGTCATTACCATCGGCATAATATAGATGATGGGTCTAGCCCAGTCACCTGCTGAGAATGCCCCTTGCTGGTCACCAGCAGGAAACAGGCATGGAGGTCAGGTTCCCCCAGAACCAGGAGACAGGAAGTGCTGGAGGCGGGACTTGAGCCCTGGCAGTTTGGCTGTGGTGTAGGAATCTCTCCTGTGCTGTGACCTGCAGGGGAAGGGCCCTGCTGACCAGCAAAGGCAAGTTGGCTGCTCAGCAAGTTTCAGGGCCCTTGTCAGCCCCACCCTCCCTAGCAGCCTGGTCACACGGTCATAAGGTTACTGCGCTCAGCTGTCCTTGAGAGCTGTCCTTGAGTCCCTGTTCTCTGGAGAAGCCTGGCCACTCCCCACCGCTCTACTTGGTTTAGGGGCTGATGTTTCTCCTTGCAAATCTTTGTACCTGCCCGGGGGTGCCCCAAAGTTCCAGGCCCTTAGAGATGGCAGCAGAGCAGAAGCAGCCACCCTTCCCATCTACCCAGTCCACTCTTGTGGCACCTAGAGCCTGCAGGCTTCGCTGGCAGCGGGTCCCTCCTCCACCTCTTTCTGCGGCAGACCCCGACTGCGTAGGCTCCACCTCACAGTTGGATAGAGCACATGGGGCTGTGTTGGGGAGGGGGGCGCAGACCACAGGGCCTGATGCAGGGTGTCTTCCCACAAGAAGATTGGGCTTGGGGTGCATGCAGGCTTCGTGTAAGCAATTGGGGCAGAGTTTGGGTGATTGATGGGGTCCTGTGGGAGAGAGGACTCGGGGATGCCCGGGTCACAACTTCAAACCCCACTTCTTCCTTTTACCCTTCCTGATGAAGGCAGTGAAGGACCCCAGGAAGAAAAGAGAGTCACTTGCTAATGAAGAGCAGAGACCTGACCCTCTGAAGCGGGGGGTGGGGGGCATCAGTTGTGAGCATGCGCAGCTGGAGGCGGCTGTGGGGGAGGAAACCGGGGCTGATGGAGGCTGTTGGAGAGAGAGACCATCTCAGAGGTGCGGAACACTGGCCCTGACTCCCGGAGAGGGTCTCTTCTGAGGACGGCTGACGGTCCTCCTGCGGCAGTCCCAGGTTCTGTGCACTGCCTGACTAACTGGGCTGCTGCATGCCTCCATGAGTCTCTCCTGGAACGTGCACCCACCTGAGCCAGCTCAGAGCGGCCAAGGAGGCCGTCGCCATTGGCATCCAAGTCCTTAAACAGAGATTGCACCAGCAGGCGCTTCCGGGACGCAGGGTCTTGCGCACCGTCCCCTTCCTGTAGCGGCTGCCGGCGTGTCTGGAGGGCCAGAAGGACCTTCTTCAGGCGGGCGTAGTCAGCCATGGTGCACGGGTCGCCTGGAAGAGAAGATGAGGTTACTGCAGCGACATTGAGCCCCGGGTCTTCAGAGAATGTTCCCTCCATTTGTTGGTTCACCCTCACACACTCAGAGTTACTGGGCATTTATTTACCCAGCGCACCACGAGGGGCCAAGTCACCTCATATTTAATGAGCACCTACTATATACCGGGCACAGGATGCGCCAGATGGGACAGAGTGCACAGCTGCAGCCCCGTGGCAGCTTTAGGAAAGCGGGTACCAATTCTGTTTGTAATAGCTGGTCTTTGCCTTAATGCTACCATAAAGGCAGCTTTTGAATACTTGGCTTCAGAGATGAGGGAGTTTTAGTTAACAGGACAAATAAGCCCTGCTTAAGTTAATTAGGAACACTCCCAGGGCTGCGTGACTTCAAAACAAATGTGTTCTCTAGTGGCCAAACAGCAAAAGGCAGCCAAGGCGCACGGTACCTTCCACCCGGCCTGTCTCACTGTGGACTCCCTAAGCAGCATCTGGACCGCACGGAGGTGTGGCCAGTGAGGCCTGTGGTGCGCTGAGATGCGACACAGTTTACCTTGCTGGTGATGGGCCACCAGGAGGAACCCTGCTCTGAACTACCCGCTGCGACTGCTGCACCTGGCTTGGCTGGGGTGGGCCTGGCCTAGCTTTCGGTCAAAGTCCAAAAGGCTGCTGGAATGAACTGTCTAGGCCTAGAGCGCATCTCTTAGTCTCAGGGCCAGTTCAGGGCCCCAGGCAAGAGCTCCCGGTGGGAGTCCCAGTCTGCCACTGCCCGACTGGGTGACCTGGAGCGTGGCCTCAGTGTCTCGTCTGAGAAGTGGGGCGAACAGGCCTTCCACATCGGGTTGCTCTGGGGATTGACAGCTAAGTGCCACGTTTCATTGTTGGAACCACGTTTGCTGTAGAGCAACAGACAGGGATGCTACCGGTGGGGATAGCTGCACACTTCCTGCCCTCCCTCCTGAGACAAGCAGGACAGTCCCGCCACTGTCACTTGAGCTTGTTTTTATTTCCAGATTTTCTTCCAATTTGGGGTCAATTGATTCTCGTCAGAAACAGATGCTGTGACCATTTCCTCCTGCATGTTTATTTAGAAAAAAATCAATTACTGTGTTCAATATAATCAAATCTATTTGTTCACTGGGAGTCTCCGGCTCTCGCCAGAACAGCTTTCCGCCCCCCAGATGTTCTTGCCCATCTTTGGCCTGTAGGATGTGCTTCTTGGGAGCACGTAGGGCCACCAGTCGGGAAACCCGATTCTCCAATCTGCACAATGCATGGTGTTGAAAACCATGCCTCGTCTTGCCCCCAAACATTCCAGCCCAGGGCAAGATGGGGTTCCAGGTTGAATCATCTCCTGAGTCTAGATAAGGGTTAGTTTTAGGAAAGGAGAGGAATAGTTTTGTCCACATCTTGCCCTATTCTGCCCATTGCCCTCTATCCCAACAAGATGAAGGGAAGTCCTGGCAAAAGAACAGAAGTTGGGGTGCAGGGAGGAGATGGAAGCTGTGTGATGGTGGGGGGGGGTCTTGCTGCAGGTACCTGTACTAGAGGGTCCACCAGACCCTCCTGGGAGCAGTGTTCATGTCAGATGCCACAAGGCCATGTGCACAGCACTTGGGATCACCAGGAGACACAACTTGGAAGCACTAGTGGCCAGCTGACTTCTGGGAAAACACCCCAGGGGAGCACCTGAAGGATGCAGCAAGGTGGCCAGAGGTGCCTCCATCTCACTGTTTCCACCCAACCTCCTCAGTCTTCCTCCAGATCTTGGTGGGGCAGGACCTCCAAGGCCAGCTGTCCCGGGCCAGTAGCCCCACAGTACCTCCCACACAGGCAGGCCAGGGAAGCCATGGAGCTGGGCCTGTGGGGGGGCTGTGGCCATTTCCCTGGTTCTGCACTTCCTTCCACTTCTCTGCAGTTCACTGTGAGGGCAAAGGCCTCCTGCTTCTCCATCCTGGCAACAGCTCTGCCCCTGCCTCCTGATTAGGAAGGCATGCACAGGTGTAGACACCATCCTGGGGGAAAAGGAGGGTACCCCAGTCTCTGGGGTGACTCCATGCACTCCTGACTTTGCCTCTGCCACTCCCATGTGCCATTTTCTGACAAACCCATGTGCCAGAGACCAGGTGGCACACTGGGGTTTGATGGCACTCCCAGTCTTAGGCAGCAAGAGTACTCACAGAGCACTAATGAGATCGGGGGGAAGGAAGACTCCCTAGTGGAGGGACATGCAGGGTGAGGACATCTGTGGGAGGAGGCAGAGAGGGACCACAGGAACAGGAGTCTGGAGATGGCAGACTGTGGACTGGGTGGGAGTGTGTTGGGAGAGGGACAAGACAAGGCAGGGTGACAGGAGCTGTGGCCACCAGGATCCAGACATAACAGGTCACACTTTGCAAAGCCTTTGTTCTTTTTTTTCTTGACCGAGGGCCCTCACTGTGCCTGCCCTCACTGTGTGCTGGGCACTGGGTCTTGCCATGAATCAAGGGGCTCTGGGAAGTGAGCCATAAGTCCTCTTGCTCCCAGGCACCACTGTGCTTTAAATAAGAGCCCTTGAAGTGGTTTGGCCCATCCATGTTCCAGTCCTGGCCCATGCGTTGAGCTCTTGTGGCTGCCGAAGGTTCTGGGGACATCTTGAGTGCCAGAAGGCTGACCCTTGCTCTCTTGGCTGCAGAGCTTCCCGGAAAGCCCAGTGAAAATGACCATTTGCCAAGTCCCAGTTTTAATTTTTCATTCTCCACCCCCCTGGCTTCACCCGCAGCTCGGGCAGGAGCAGCTGGCCCGGGTGGAGCAGGGGATGTTTGTGACCTGCCAGACCTGGCCCATGACTCCAGATTCCCATTCAGCTGCCAGTTTTAAACATTTGTCTTCTTATAAAAGAAATGCATGTCCACTGAAGAGCCCTTGGAAGGTGCAGCCCACAAAGAAAGAAGTCCAGTCACCATGATGTTGCTCACCTGTGGCATGGGATCCCCCTAAGCCAGGCACTCCCCCCAGTCCTATTTCCTAGCCACCTTCCTCAAGTGCCCCTCATGTTGGGCAAGAGACTGGGAGTACCCAAATCCTGGTCTTTTCATCTTCACTGGGGTCACTGCAGCTCACCTGGCCATCTAGCCCACACAGGGACTTAAAAAATGGGGGTGCGGAGGGAGGAGCCGCCTGACAAGGCCCAGTAATGTACCCTTGGAATGTTCTTTACCCAGATCTCCATACAGTCTGGATTACTTTTTGTCTTGTTCCCTGCTGAACCATCACCAGATCTAAACGCGTATCCCTCAGCTTTGTCACACTGTACCTGCCCATGTTTGGGGTGCACCTGAGCCCCAGGGATGGAGGGAGCCTCACTCTGGGTGAGAGAAGAGCCAGTTTTAGCTTTGGCTGTCTGGTCACTTTGGAGGGAAAGTCCCGGGAAGGGGAATGGCAGGGATGTGGGGGCCCCAGCCCTGCTCCCAGGTTAACCTAGGGGACTGATCGCAATGATGGTGAGAATGGCCACCTCCCGGGAGTCCAGGACCAGGTCTGTCCCCTCCACCAGGGTCTGTGGCCCAGCCTGGAGCAGTCAAGCCTCCTCACTTATGGACCCATGGGTGGTGGGACTTTCGGAGGGAATTCTGGAGAGCAGGACAGTGCACATGACAGTGAAGTGTGTGCCTTGAATGAAGCTCGCTGGGGACTCACTGCCCACACAGGCAGTGCTGACATCATTATGCTGCACAGCTTTCTACCCACATACTTGGAAGGATCTTTGTTTTTGCTTTGTCTTTACTAAGGTGCCATCGGTCTACAGCACGGTATATGATTTCAGTCTCAGCTCACACCTCCTCAGATGTCTGTTGCTTATTCGCTCACCGAGGTACCCGAGTCCCCACTCCAGTCCACTGACCCCCACCTTCCTTTCCACCCCATCCACCCCCTTTGAAAAGATATTAAAGTGTTTCCTCCAGGTCTTTGGGATTTCCAGGGAAAGAGAAGTTTGTGTTTTTTGTGAAAAAAGAGGGATTTTTGGGTATTAGTGGTGCCATGATTAGGTTGAAGCCTTTGGAGCGGACTGGCGAATTCCAGGGGTGTTTGCCCCTCTGTGAGAAAGCACTGCCTCCGGCTCACCCACTGCTATGCTGAGGACCCGCATGCTGGAGATGGCCCCAGGAAGTACAGAGAAGCTAGACAAGGGGGCAGGACAGGCTATTAGCGCGGGGGTTGTCACCTGGGGCAACTGGGGCTCAGTCCTGCAGGGGCCCCCAAAGACACCATGTGGAGCCTACCTTAAAATTAGTGCACCGAGGGGTGAGGGAGCAGAGTACTCTTCCATCAGTGTCCATCCCTCCTTGGTGAAGGAATACTCTGGGGGGCATTAACTCTACCCCCAGTGCTTCTGAACTCTCCACATGCAGACTCAGCACACTCATGATGCCAGAAAGTGTCCCCAGGTTAAAGAAGCAGGTACCAGGGTGAGTGACATGGACTGTGTTCCAGCTGGACACAGCCTCTGGGGCTGACCACAGAGGCTGGACAGGGGCTGGCATTTCTGTGTGCCTCCTGGTACTGCACATCCCAGTGGCCCGGGGCTGGATGGACTGTGGGACCTTTGTTGAGTGAATGAATTGGAGAACGGGGGGTGAAACTCAAGCTCTGTGGTGCCAGGGCACACGCTCATGTATGAAAGAAGGCAGGGAGCAGGGAGCAGCCTGTGCCAGGCCAGCGTGGGCCCCAAGGTAATAGGATTCATCACAGGTTGCTGCATCTGCCGATGCCAATACTACCAATGCCGTTTGTTCCGGGCTGGACGCAGCCCTGGACAGGACTCAGGAGATCTTGAGATACCAGGAAAGGACCTCCCTGCGTGGCTCTCACTGCCTCCGCTTCCCACCTTGGAAGGGGCAGTCCCAGCTCCTGACCACCAGCAGGGCTGTAACATAATAGGAAATATGAGAGGACATTTCCAGGTGAACGTGGTTAGCCAGACTCGAGGACTCCCCTGGATGAAATGGGCTTGTTATCCCAGGGGAGCAGGGCTGCAGCTCCTTGGGCTTTATTCCCCTAGCTAATGCCCAGCATCTGGCCCAGGTCATGGCTCTATTGGTATTTTCTGGATAAACAACCCCCCCCCCTCCCCGCCATGGACGCCCCTGCTCTGGGTGCTTCTCGAGGAGAGGCTGGTGTTGAGGTCAGCCTGGGAGCCCTAGGCCTGGCCCCACAGCCTGGCCTGGCCCCAGCACTGGCCTGGGACATCGTTGCGTGCGTAGGATGCCTCCGGCTCCCAGGCCAGACCTGCTTCGGCAGATAAAATATTGATCAGGCCGCCGAATAGCCCAGAGTGTGATCCTATTTTCATGTCAGAAGTTGGTAATGAACTACATTTATCAAGACGGTGCTCCATGAGAAAGGTCAGCCGCAGATCTGGCTAAGTTGTTATGACACCTCATTAATCTAGTTCCCTCAATAATTGTCCCTCTTTGGAGATTCTAATGTTCTCCCATTCCAGTCACACTCCCTCCACGCCGGGGAGATTATTTTAGTGGGAGCACGGACACATCCGCATTTAATTTTTTGAGCAGAGAGATAGGAAGCAGGTAGCGGTCTCGGGAATTAAACGTCCATCAAAGGAACACTTTCTATTGCAAAACAAAGGGAAGCAGGGGAGACACTGAATATTCATTCCATCGGCAAAGTGCCTGCAAGACCTTGCTACAAAGGGACTGTGTGGGTGGGGTTGGGGACGCTAAAGAGTCAGGTGAAAGGGGGTGTTACCACGCAGGCATGCTGGAGAAGTCCCTGGAGAAAGGAAGCTCTGATTCTGAGCTGGAGGCCCAGGTCCCGGATACAGAAGGCCCTGAGGCAGGAGGGGAGGCCAGGGGCCTCTGCTGCAGGAAGGGAGGGCAAGTTCCTGCCTGGCTATCCTCCCAGCACCTCCAGCCTCCTTCCTGAGTCTCTAGCATGCCATACCTCGGAGGGCCCATGCCTGTGCCTGACCCCACTGCTGCCCAACCTGGCTTGGCTCTCTGGGCCTCATCCACTCACTGCAGGTGTCAGGCCACCCTGCTGGCCACGGAGCTCTCCGGGCGATAGTTGTGCCTTATTTCGGGTACCTTCCTGCACCTGCAGGTAAAGATGTCACTAAAGGTAGACTGGACCATGGTGACGTTTTCCACCGAGGGGTGAGGGGGGCTTGAAGAGCCGCCACCTGTGCCAAGGAGGGGCTGTAGGACAGAGTTGTGAAGGAGCTGGGGGCTCCTGCAAGGTGAAATCTTGTAATATGGCCAGGCTGGGGTTTGATGAGGCAAGACGGTGAGCCCCAGAGGGGATGTTGTCCTGCCAGACATCAACACACACAAGGGGCTCCTCCAATCCGCCTCTGGAGGGGAGAGGGGCTGCCTCCCATTGGTCACTGCTGGTCAGCACAGCACTGGACAGCCCTGTGAAGAGGCGGTGCAGGGGCTGACGGTCACAACATTAGCCCAGGCTGGGGGCTCAAGGGTGAATTCAGCTCTGGCAGTCTTGGGCAAGGGCGATCCAGAAGGACCACACTGGTCAGTAAGCAACCACGGAGCTGGCCCTGGGGACACTCCCTCGGGAGAGTGCTACACACAGGTGTATGAAGTAGGTGGGGGCAGTCCCAAGGTCACTATGAAGATCCTAGGCCCTGATGACCCCTCAACACTGGAACTTCCTTTACTGGGGTAGCCCTGCACCTCAGGAGTCACCCACAAGCCCCAGATTTACTAGAGAGGCCTGCAGAACAGTGTTCAACACCTTGAGAAGCTCCTTTGACATGAGCAGAAGCAGTCCTCTGGGGATGGTGTGGGCAACGGGCAGGGTGATAGGATGTGGCAACACCTGGGCAGGAGGCAGGAGGGGGATGGTGGTCATACTCTGAGAGGGGGTATGTGAGGCTTCCTTCCCCAAGCACACTCGGGCCAGCACCTCGGAGCAGGTGGCCATTGAGCCTCACCTGTGGGGCTCCAGCCCCTTCAGGGCCTGGCTGGGTGGCCCAGACCCTGGACTCAGGTCTCAGACCCTGACTGGGAGGCCCCCCCCAGAAGGGCCAGCGACCCAACTGGACATACGCACAAATACTTCACTGCTGTGGGTTCACTCATGGGCAGGCTTCTCCCCCAAACATTTAGCAGCTGATGCCACACTGTCCCCCGAGGCCTGCTAAGTGAAGCCACTACCACCCAACAGAACTGCCATCTTTATCACCAAGGCAGAAACTTGACTGAATGACCTGATTCTGGCAGCACGGCTGAGCGTGGCTGTGTCCCGGGGCCTCCGTGGTGATGTGTCATCCTGAGGTCTACTTTGAACCTGCTAAGCTGTGCAAAGAGCAAGAAGCATTTTACTCCCAGATCTAATTTACGAGCCGCTGTAACTTGACTGGAGTTTAGCTTAAGAGGAACAGATGTTTAGCTTGATATAAATTCATGAACATTAACAATCTTTCTGCTGCCATTTCTGGGAAAATTCAATTAACAATAAATGCCAAAACCAATGGGTTTATCTTTAGGCTACATTTGCACTAACAGGGCTGAGTTTCATGGATGGAGCTGCCCAAGCCAAGACACTCTGGAAACTCCAGGAGGCGGTGAAGCACACACGAGACAGTCTTCTCACTAAACCCAAACTAATGTCAATGCAGAGTCCCCTGAGTTCCTGCTGGCTGGGCCCTGGCCGGTGATTTCTGAGTAGCAGGGTCATTGTCATGCCCACATACGCATACTGGGGGGTGTTCAGACTCTGACCTCATCTGCAGCCAGACAGCTCCAGGTGACTCCTTCCTGAAGGCCCTTTCTTCCAATCTGGCTTTGTTGCCAATGCCCCACTCTCAAGAACAGTTCCGGTCCACTTCTGTCATACACTCTGGCTCGCTGGCCTGGCCACCTCTGCCTCAAGGAACTTGTCTTCTCCTGCCGTCTCCCCCAAAGCCTCTGCCTCTGCTGCTTGAGTGTCTTTACTCTTAGGGAGCTGGCCACGCTGTGGTGGACACTGCCCCTGTGAGTGGCCACCTGCCTGTGGTCTATGGGGACCCATCTGCCCCCTGCCCCTCCTGGCACCCTGCGCTCCACCTGGATCCCCTCCTCACTCACAGTCCCAGCCCCAGAACCTGTGATGGGTGCACCAAATTCATGAGCAGCCTTCTGTCTTCCCAGGTCCTAACGGGGTCTCAAATCAGGCTGGCCAACTGTCCTTGGCCCCTGCCCTCTGCTCCTACCACTGGAGTGTCACATGGGCCCTTGTAGCTGCTTCTGAACCTTCTAGGTTGGTGTTCTAGGGCCCACAAACAGAATCTGCACACGTAGCATGGCCTCCAGCCCTGCCTGAAACCAGCCTGTACACCGAGCAGACAGCCCAGCCCGCTCCTCCGACATGGCTGTCAGTGGAAATCTGCCTCCACCTGCACCTGAATTCTCGACAGAACCGCCTCTCAAGTCTTGCCCCAGCATCGGGTCATTCAAATTAATAAACCAACTGGACCTTTGTTAGGTAAATGGTACATTTGCTCACGAACGCCAGCTTCAATTCATGCTGCCATACAATCTGCAGCTTGACATTTACAATCCTCTCTTCTATTCCTATTAAAGAAAGCAAAACTGGTTGGGTTCCTGGGAGAAGGATTCACACACACTTTTATAGTTGACTGGCACATCCATCAGGCAGCCCCAGAGTAAGAGTAATGCTTGAAAACTTGAATAAATGCTAATGCCCTCCTGGCATTAAGGACTTGATTTTTCTCTCTGTGTTCATGGAAAACCCACACACAATGAGGCTCCCTGATGAGTTGCTGGTTCTCCCTGGAGGAGGTGCTGGCTCCTTGGAGGGGGGTTTCCATGCTGCCAGCCAACTTTATCTCTCACAGTGGTGCTGGGCAGGGAGCTGGGGCTGGGCACCTGGTGGGGAGGTTGAGGGGTGAGGTGGTGAGCACCCCTCCCCCCCACCTCTGTAATGCCACTGATTTTGTTCCTAAGTCTTCCTGGGATGAAGCAAACCCCAAACATCTGACCAGAGGGAAGAGTCCTGTGTGCAGATGGTGACCACCCAGCTCCTCAGTTATCAGCACCACCTAGAAATATCACTGCTCTGAGCTGCTGTCTGGGGGGAGATGGGAATCTGAGGTTGTGGCAGTGTCTGGGTTGCAGGTTCTAGAGCAAAGTCTGGAGCTCAGGCAAAGCGATGACTTTGTTGACCAGGCAAGGGGTTCTACTGGAACCTCCTAGGAGATTAGAATTTTGTGGGGTATTTGGCTCTCACATGGATGGGGGAACCTGGGGTACTTAACAGGTGGGACAAGGGACCTGGGGCATCATGGGACTGGTAGCACAGTCTGCACAGCCTAATTCTGCAGGGCTGGCATCTTGGACAGGCTCTCCCCTGTCCTAGTGGATGATCATGGATCTGGATCTGGTTACATTTCAGATCTAGATTCCAAGATGATGTTACAGCCGAGGTATTTCCTCAGAGTTTGACAAGAATTTCCCAAGGCTATCCCTATGCAATACAGTATAAAATCTGTTTACAGCTTTATCAGGAGTTAGTCATCATTTTGGAGAGTCACACCTCTGAAAGGAGATTCCACGCAGGTGCTCAAATGTCACTGTTGATACAGGGTTGTGAGTGACACAGGTAAAAATTCTTCTGGGGCCAGAATACCCTGGTGGGTGGGGTCTGAGAGAAAGACACACGAGAAGTGAGACACGGCAAAAGGCAAATAAAAGGAAGGAGCAAGGATAGGAGAGGAGGAAAAAGGAAAGGAAAGAGACGAGAATGGCGGGCTGAGAGAACAGGCCCACATGACCTGGCCAGGGGAAGCCCCCTGAGAAGAGTAAGCTGAAGGTGGCAAGGAGCCATGGTGACTGGTAGAAGAGTGGCCGGTATGGAGAGTGTGGCACTGCAGCTAGGTGGCATAGTGAGCTGGTACCTGGCAATGGCCAGGGATTTGGAAAGCTGATTTGTGCATAAGCAATTACAGAGAAAATTTGAAAAGCCTTGGAGAAGTGAAGCAGCGTGGAACACTGGAGAGAGAAGAAGCAAATACAAGACGCTGGAGAAAGACTGGACTTTGCAGAGTGCCTGCCTTAGGTTTGGAGGGGCAAAGGAACACCGTCATGGACAAGTGTCTTTGGGAACTTTGGGACTGAAAATGGTGACTGGGGTAAGATAACTGGCCACTTGTGGCAGTGAGGACTTTTCGTTTTCTCTGTTAAATTCCCTTGTTAATAAAACCCTGCATTTGAACTGCATTTTAGTGGCAAGTGCTACACGCAGGTGAGAGAACCTGAGTGGCAGAAGCTGCATTTTAAAGTCTTTTTTCTCTGTGGTTTGTTGGTGAGCAGCTTCTGCCCCTTTCAACCTGATTTCACTGTGACACCCTGGACAGCTGGCTCTGAGGCCACCGCGGGGCTGACACACATTGAGAGCCGCGGCCCAAACTCTGTGGCTGTGGCCCAGACATTCACAGCCTGGAAGGGAAATGGTACACACACTGCTCTTCTTGTGTTGCTCCTCTGTGCCCCAGTTCCCGATAAGGCATATTCATCTCAAGATAATAAAAAACTTCAAAACCATGTTATGGAAAGGAGCCTTTAGATGGGCTACAGACACGCGATCTATGCAAACACCCAGAATCTGTGGCCTTCTTTTTTTCTTTCCGATTTTTTATAATGATAAAATACACATGGGTGAAATTTACCATCCGAACTGTGTTTAGTGTGTGGTTCGGAGGAAGTGTACTCATGATGTTGAGCAGCCTTCACCTCTGTCCATCTCCATAACTCTATTCACCATGTGAAGTGGAAACTATTTATTGTGAAACAGAAAACAAAACAAAACAAACCAAAAGACCAGGTCCTAAATGGAGTCCTTCAAGTCGGGCCCTCGCCCTGACTTTATACCGACCACAGTTCACCTCTCCCAAAAGTATCATCCTAAACTACCCATCTGGGGCTGCCAGAGCAGGTGGAAAGGTCACCTGCGTGAGAGACCCTGCCTGTCCCAGGGGAGGTGGCTTGACCTGAAATAACCTTGCCTACCCCTTTTGGTCTAGAAATGCCCTCCATTTGGTGCCAGCCTGGCAGGACTTAGATGGGATGCTGCCAGCTTCAGTAGTGACACCAAGCAGATCTTTAAGTCTGAGATTTTTTGCTTTTTCGAGTGCTGAACATTCAACAACTCACTGTTCCCCGATGTAGTTAGGTGTTTGATATGGTTGGTGGAATCATGCTGTTCTTGTCTTCTTATGTGTGACTTATCTCACATTACAAATTTCTGTTTTCAAGTTTCCTCCATGTTGTAGCAAACTGCAGGATTTCCTTCCTTTTTAAGGCTGAGTAATCGTCCATGGCATGTACCTCTCACATTTTGTGCACTCATTGGTCAACGGACATGGGATGCTGCTATGTTTTAGCTGTTATAAACAAGCTGCTATCGATATGAGCATGTGTATGTCTCACTGAGACCCTGAGTTCAATTCTTTTGGGCACACACCCAGCCGTGTGATTGCTGGGTCATACGTTAATTCGTCTTTAAGGAACCGCCATGCCTTTTCCACAGCATGATACCATTTTACATTTCCACTAGCAGTGCACAAGGGCTCCAACTTCTACATGTCCTCAGTAACTCTTGCTATTTTCTGTTTACTTAATGGGAGATACCTCCTGAGTTGAGCTGGTGGCTTCACTTGTTTCCATCTTCCAGGCTCTGAGATTTTGCATACCGTTTCCACCCCCTTCCCTTTCCCCCTTCTCCCCTCTGGTCACTCCAGCTTCTCTCACTGCAGGTCATTGGTCCATGTTTGGTCTTTTCTTTTTCTGGAATGATGTCATTTATTCCTGGGTGTGGACTTGCACTCCTGGACAGCAATAGACGAGGCTGCTCGGATCTCCAGAAGTAGCTGGAGTTAGGCCAAGCACATCAGGAACTTGTAGGTAGGCCCTGAGATTTTGGGAGGACGGGGAACAGCATAGCATGCATCTGGTGTACATGAAAGGATGATGTGAGTGTGTACCTGAGAGTGTGTGTGTGGCTCTATGGGCACGCACGCCTGTGTGTGAGACAGTTTCCAAAGGCCGAGCAGACAGTCAGAGAGTCCTGCCCTTGGCCATGGGGTCCCCAGAGGCTTTACCCCTGTGGATGCCCTACGGAGGGGAAGCAAGGTCCCTCTGGGCAGCAGCTGCTTCCCTCCTTTTCCCAGGACCCTGTTTCCTGACCCGGTCTCCCCACAACACCCCAGAGTTGGGGAGAGCCCTCAAGGGCAAGGCAGGATTCTGCATTTGCCTCTCAAATGCCTGGTGTCATCTGGGGTATGACTCTCTCTTCAGTGTTTTCGAAGGCTTATTCCCATAGACACAGCGCCCTTCAGCCTCTGAGCCCAGCCAAAGAGCCACTGGGTTTTCTGGGCCGAGCATCTTCCCTGCTGCTACAAGAGGTGCATGGACTGCAAATCAACGGCACTGGACTGGGGTCTCCAGGAAAGAGCTCCTGATATTAACGTGTTCCACATTTCCACCTGTAGAAGCTTTGCTGGGCTCGTGGGGACATTTACTCTGGAAGAAAAGGGATTAGTAGAGAATGGCTTCAGAGCAGCCTCAGAAAACAGGGTCTGCTATAAACAGGGGATTTGTGCCTTTACTGGGTTTGGCAGGAAATGGCGTTTGGGAGAATTACTGGAAAGGCTTTGAAACCTGAGATGACTCAGAAATTTCCTGAGGTTTGAAGATTTATCTGAACCTGTCCATGGCAGTATTGACAGTAAATCGCAAGTCAAAACAAAGCAAAATTCCACAGCAACTCTGAAGGAGAACAGCAGCCTTGGGGTGGCAGAGGGGGCACAGGCTGGAGTCTGCTCTAGCCAAGAAGAAAGAGCAGCTCTCCTCCAAGTCCACATCTGCACCCAGGCCTGTGGTGCCGTTCTAGGGATTGTACACATGGGCAACTTGTTCGCATGCTGATAGCCCACAGAGGTGGATGCTGGCTTCAGGCCGAATGTGTCTGAGTGGATGATCAGTGAGGTGGTCCTGGCTGGGGGTCCAGAACCCAGAGGCCAGCAGTGAGAGAAGCCAGGGCCATGGCCTCCTCAGTGCCTTGTCTGATGTGACAGCAGACTTAGAAGTTTCAAACGGGACAGGACTCCTGGGAGACAGGAGTGACAGGGACCCTCAGGGGTCACCCAGGAAGACGCACACAGCAGAGCACACCTGGGGGAGGACAGGTGGGTCCCGCAAGTATCCTTGGGGATGAGGTACAGTCTCTGCATGTCACAGCCTTGGGTAATGTTTCCCTGCTTCTTTTCAGCTGGGCTTTGGAAAAGGTGGTTCAAAAGATGGAAAACATTTTTCGATGTAGCAGGATGGCCCTTCAGCCAAGCACAGAGTTCCCTCATTTTCCTCCAAGATACTGCTTCTGGCTCTCTGGGGAGGGAACTGGGGAACAGCAGTTTGCTGAGCAGCCTTAGAAGTAGGATTAGAAGAGGCCAAGCATGGCGGGGGGGGGGGAGACACACTTCCCTGGAGAGCCCTGGTCTCACCTCCACCTCAACTCTTGAGAGATATCTGACCCTCCCTCAGTCCAGGAGTTAAGAGGACAGACACCCCCACAAACCACTGTCTGCACCATTTCTGTGAGCACAGCTCCGAAATGCCCAAGTGGAACATCCTTACTTCCTCACAGGTTGGCCTGCAGGCCCACCAGCCTCACCCCCGGACTCACAGTCAGTGTCCTCTGTCTGACACACCTGCCCTGGTACAGGCCTGGTGTACCCTCTGGGCACAGCTGAAGCCTCCTCTTCTGCAAAGCTGTCCTCAGCCAGTTCCAGTGACAAGTAAGGCCCAGACTTGGGGTGCTGCCTCACTACCCCATGTGTGGCACCCATCAAACTGCTGGGCCTGATGAGCCAATATTGGAGCCTCAGAACAGGAAGGGTGTGTGTCCCCTGGGCAGTTAGTGCCCCCATAAAAACCACAAAGGATGCTTGGTGATCAATACTGAGCGGTACCACTTTGGGATAACTTACATGGGGGGAACAGGGAGCGGTTTACTCCGCAGATAGTTTATCACCATCTGAACGGCTGGCTTGGCAGAGCTCACCCCTGCTCTGTGAATTCAGGAGCATGTGAATTGCCATAACTCTCCATCTGGGGTCACAGAGACATGGGCTCAGCGCTGGAACACTGAGGGTAGCCCCCCAGTTCTCACACACTTAGTCTACTACTATGGCTGGCTGTCTGGCTTGGCAAGTAGGCAGGGTGGGGGGGTGAGGTGGGTGCGTGAGAGGGCCCACCCTGGGAGGTCCCCTTCTATCCATTCACAGACACTACAGATGGGCCATTGCCGAGTCCCGGGCAAGCAGGCGTCAGGGCAGAGGTGACAGCTCTGCTTTCTAGAAGACCAGGCCCAGACATGCATGGGTGGCAGTGTAGCTAGCTGCATCCGGTCCCCATAGGTAGGCAAGCCAGCCCTTGGGGTGGGTTGGGGCTACAGATGCTTGGGGCTGAAGTGGGCACCCCCAGACCAGTGAAGTTTAGGCCCCTCAGCCTGCCCTGATGCAAGGGTGGGGTGCCCGTGGACATACCAGGTCCTGCCTCCTCCGGATCAGTTGCTCAGAGCTGTCAGGCAAACACTCAGGGAAATAGGGATCGTGATTTAGGTGGGGGCCTCTGTCTCTGTGCCCCAAACAACGGAGCCACAGCAGCATTTCCTACCTGACAAGAGGACTGGAAAGAATCCTCTCTAGCTAGTTTGTGTACACACTTTATCTAGTCCTTCAGAGATGAGTGAGACTGGTGGTGGCTGGCTCTGCTTGCTTAATTGGGGTGCATTAGTGCCGAGTGAGAGGCTGCCACGTCTTCCAGGAGAGGATCTGGGTCCACTCATCGGAGCGTCTTCGCCTGCACAAGCAGCCATGATTGCAGCTTTGCCGTGACGGAGGGGAGCTAATGGATCAGAGAAAGTGGTGCGGGCTCGAGTATATATAAAATGAGGGCATCTGTGGGCTTGAAAATGGGGCAGCGATGAAGACGCGCCAGGGGCTGCCCGTGCTTCAGGGGCATCTTCAGGGGCACACTTCTGAGTCAGGCTGCACCTCACTGAGTGGCTGAGCAGGCAGGGATCTCGCACCCTCACAGAGAGCAAACATAAGTGCTGGAAAGGTCCTTTGCAAGTCAGTTAGCTCAGCGTGGGCGGTGGATGGCTGCAACAGTGAACATTCTGTGGGGTTCTGAGCACTGAGAACAGTCTTGCCCATAGTTCACATCGACGTGTGTGGCCCTCAAGGAGGCTGTCTTCTGGTTAGCACACTGAAGAGGACTCTGGGCAGCCAGTCCTGGGGTGTTTTGTGCAGCATGAGCTGTAGAGGGGTGAGACTTGTTTTCTTGCTGTGTCTGTCCCGGCACGTGTGGGTAACGTCCAGTCGGCAGGTGAATTCAGGTGAGCGGCTGGGCTGGCTGGAGCTGGTGACTCCGCTGCCCTTGTCTGGCATCTTCCTCTACTCAAACTCCTCTGCATAAGTGGGGGCAGGAGAAGACTGGTGGAGTCTGGTGCCCTGGCAGTGAGCCTGGCCCTATCCTGAAGGGGGGTCTCTCTGAGTCCAGGCACACAGGGGGTGGGGTCAGAGTGACCTGACAGGCCTCCTTTCCTGCTCTCTCTCTCAACACACACTTTAGTTTCCCTTGTGTACTCAAAGGAGGCCTGAGGTGCCTGCCACTCCTGCACACTCGTGGTTCTGGGTTATGTGTGAGTAGCGTCTGCTTCCTAGGGACTTGGCTGTCTTCCCCTCGACCCCCTTTCCCTCATCTGTGAACTGGGCTGATCTCTGTCCCCCCCCCCCCACCTGGGAGTCAGAGGGTCCCACCTGGCTCACAGGAGCAAGCTCACTGGAGGGCAGGGGAAACTCTTTTGCGTGTAATGATTCAAATTCCCAAGACCTCTGGGATGCAGGGGGGTGTGGTGCCCATGGGAGGTTCTGGGGGTGTGATGTCTTTCCACAGGAAACAGTTCCAGGGCCTTGATCCCAGGGAGTCCACAGAGTCCAAAACAAATGTCCTTTTCCCTGGAGGCAATGGGGTGGGGGTGCCCGAGAAGTGACGGTAATGGAAATAAAAATTGTCCTACTTCAAAGTAAGCGCTTTAATATTTTGTAATGACCATTATAAACCTGCTCTCCGCTCAGTGCTAATAAATATCTCAGCCCCACACCACACTTCCTGGTATCTCTAAAGACATTGGGAGAAGGCAGGGGAGCCATAAAAGAAACATAAAAATACAGTTGCAGAAGAGCCTAAAACTCATTTCTTTGAAGCTTAATTGATGGGAAAAGCTTCTGGCCCTAGAGAACTTAAAGGTCCATCATGCAGATATTTGATTAAGCGTCCCCATATCACGGGCCACATGAAACTGGAAATCATTATATAGTAATTGCAAATGCATTAATAAAATGATGATGTGGGTTTGCTCGGGACATAAAAAAGGGAATAAAATAATTCACTCAGCTAACTCAACAAAAACGTGTAGTTTGCCTGCGAGACAGCTGGAAGCAAGGCTTATTCGGTCTCCATCTTACCAGTTCTCTTGAGATGGGTCAAGATTTTGTGCAGATGTATATTCTGGATATTTTAAAGCCCTTAGGGTAGCTGGGAGTGTCTCCAGGCTCCATCCCTGCCACCTGGTCCAGGCGTGTGACTCAACTAAGGGCCTCTGAAGTTGCTGTCCAGGCAACCTGCCACAGAGCCAAGGAGGGAGACCCAGGGCTCTCAGGACAGGGCTCCCTGGCCAACTCTTATGCCTTTCTCTCTCCCAAACTACCAGAGGAGAAAGTAAACACCTGCAAGAATTCAACCTTACATGACGAACTTCCTCAGGTCCAAGAACAGGCCAACAAAGATGAAAAAGATTGGCAGCTTCTTCTAGCATGTCATTTGCACATGGTCCCAGGACTCCCTACCAAACCCTCCCTGGCCCCTCTCTCTGTGTGGATGAGTAAGGGATGGGAGAAGTGTCACGGTGAACTTTCAGGCAAGAAACTCTTTTCCTTTTGCCCAGTTCTTATCTGTAAGTGCAGCAAACCCAGTTATCAATCTGTACAAAATCTAGATCCTATCACCACTTTGTATCATCACCAGGGCAGACCCTGCTCTCTGTTTCTCCATATTCTATCTGTCCTTTCAGACCCACCTTGAAGCATTCTTCCTCTAGGAAATCCTGGGTGTGAATCCTGGATATGCCACTTACAGGATATGTGACCTTAGGTAACTTATTTAACCTCATTTTCATCCAAGAAAGCAGATCAGCAAGAGTGCTTCTCTTATTGACATTAGAGGTTTCCAGTGCACTTCAGTCTACCTAAGGGTTTTCCAGCCCTTGTATGCGAGAGGTCCCAGTACCCGCTCTAGCACTGTCTTCAAGGTGCCCAGGGCTTCTTGGGTGACCCCTCAGGTTTGAGCCACCTCATGTCTGGCTCTGGTAGCTCGAAGAGCATTCTCACAGAGGGGGACTCACAGGAGTCCCAGGAATTGACAGGGTGGGGGGACAATATATGCAAAGGAGAGAGAAGGTGTCCAGAAGATGGATCTGGAGTCTGGGGCAGCACTGTGCCAAGCTCAGGACCGGCAGGCTGGGGACCAGTGGGGATTAGGGGCTGGGCCAGAGGGAGCAGAAGGAGGCAGAGAAAGGTGTAAGGAGAGTCTGTGAGGTCAGAGTGTGCAGAGAAGGGCAGGAGCAGCGCAGAAGTAGAAAAGAAAAAACCATACCCTCACTCGAGCAAAGCACACTGGCAAGCGTGAGGAGATTCCATGTAATCCATCCCTGGATGAGCAGAGCTGTTCATCTCCTGCTTACAATACCTCAGTGAGGCGGCAAGCTGTCTGCTTGCTCATTTGCTACAGTTTGAGCCCAAATGCCCAGGGGTGAAAAAAACGGGAGTCAGCGCCTGCTTGCTGGCTGGGGCAGGGCACCCTACCTGCTGTCCAGCCGCTGGAATGTGTATGGAGGACCGGCTGGGGACACCTGGCTCCTACAGATAAGACAGGTGGTGGTGGGGGAGGAGCCAGCTTCTGTACCTCCACGATATATGAGCAGAGATACGCAAGGGTGTGCATGTGTGAGTGTGCACACCCACACAGAGAAAACATGAGGATGGCAGTGGTCAGAGATAACGTCTGTGCACAGGGCTGGGGGTGGGGTGGGGGTGGGGTATCCTTCTGCAACCTCCAAACCTGAGCCATCAGCACAGACAGGACTTCTCAGCAGGACTGCTCTGGGCCAGACACCAACCAGGCTGGTGTTGGAGCCCTGGGACTCCCCACACCTGCCAGTTTGTGGACGTCTCCCTGAGCAGGTCACTGGAAACGGAAGTACATATGGCTGATTGTAGCTGCCACAGAACAGAAAGTGCTCCTGGGAGGTGAGCTGGTGCATTGGGCCTGTGTTTGCTGGCAGTCAGGGTATTCTCCCCTTGTCAGAGCACAGGAGACTAGTCCAACCTCTTACCCTATGCTCTGCTGTGACTCCTTCTGTTGTAATACCACAGAGAGTGCGAGGCACAGGGCAAACAGATGTTCGATGCCAGTAACTAACCTGTACTCTTAGAAGTTCCCATTCATGGGGGTTATGAGAAAATTCAAAGGAAGGAAAAGATTATCCTAATTCTTAAACCTCCAACAAAGCCACTTCTGCTCCCGTGATCCCCTTCATCATCTGGCTTCAGGCTGTGTGTTTTATGTGCTGGGGATCACAGCAGGTGTGGTGCCCAGAGTTTCACCATAGCAGCCATTTCCTGGACCCCGTGCCCCCAGCTACTCCAGATCTGCTGTCTGCACAGGAACCGTTCCAATGAGGAACCCCATCCTCACTGGAAGCCCAGCATCATCATCCTCTAATGTGGGAGCTGGGGCCTTTCCTTTCTTCTGAGGATTAACAGACCAAGGAGCACCCCTGCCAACCCATCAAGATGAAAGATGGTCCCATCAGCTGGGCTATTATTATGCATTATAATGTGGGCTCAGGCCCCCCATCCTGGGAAAATCCACTTTATTTCAATTACCAAGAAGGAAAGCAGTGCATGGACTCCTGAGCAACTCTGGAAAAAGAGTGAAAGTCTTTGGGCTACCTCACCCCAACCCCTGCCCCTGAGTCCTTTGTGAGGTGGGCACAGAGGGGCTGTGGCCACCACGCCTGTGGAATCCTGCCCTGCACACCAGCTGCGCTGACCCAGGACTGACTGCTCGGCATGGAAGTGGAGGCACCTGAGCAGCTGCATTGGGGATCCCCAGGTGTTGGCCAGATCCCATCTCCTTCCCGGAAACACACAAGTGACCCCAAAGCTTTACATAAAACAGAACATAGAAGGCTGGGCACGGTGGCTCATGCCTGTAAGCTTTAGCCTATGAGGCCGCCGGGGCTAGGGATCGTGGTTCGAGTCCCATCTGGGGCCCAGAGTGAGACCTGGTTCCAAAAAATAGCTGGGCTTGATGGTGGGCGCCTGTCATCCCAGCTACCTGGGAAGCTGAGGCTGGGGATTGCTTGAGTCTGTGGTACCCCAGGCAACGAGAGCCTGTGGTCCCACAGGCAAAAATAGTGAGACCTAGTCTCAAAACAAAACAAAACAAAACAAAACAAAACATGGCTCATAGGGGACTTTTCACAGCACTGTGTCCTTCCAAACCCTGGGTTTTGATAATCTAAGCCCCAAACCTCACATGTCAAAAATAAACCTTTGATCTAATTGCTCATCACATTTGAAGGAGGACTCTGACCCAAGAGTTGAAGCACAAAGTGTCTGTAGCTGGGGTTGCAGTTTGGTGACATTTGCTCTGTTTGAGGCTGTAGGAGGCATTTTTAAGGAAGCAGTTCCCACGTACCGGGATTCTGTTTACTCTGCAAGACCTAATTCTGCATTGTCAGTCTGAGAGCAGTGCCACTTGAATGCAACCACCAGATTATGAATTTCCTCAAGCGACTCCTATTTAGTCAAAGCCAAAATCTCAATGGGTGGCAATAAATATCAGAGTACAGGATGGTTGAGGGAAGCGAAGTAAAAACCCAAGTCAAATAAGATTATTGATCAGCACTGAGCTGCCTTAATCATCTCTATGCTAATTCCAGATATATACATACATATCGGCATTTTCATTACCTAAATTCATTGACACTTGCAGCTGGGAAAATATACTAAGCCATTCAACATGGAAATCTTTGGAGAACAGCAAATAAACGGTAAAAGGCACAGGATAGAGACAGCAGTGGGTTCTCCCAGGCAGGAGACAACCTGCGAAAATAAGTTGGGTAGAAACTCCTAAGAAATATAATACAGTATCTCTTTATGGTTCTGAAAGCAAAGCATGCACAACATAAAAAACAAAACCCCCAAACTTTCAGTGATATGTTAAAACCAATTAGGTCATCTTTTTGCAGGAGAAAGCAAACCCCTGATCCTCCTCTTACTTCTGACTTAAATGATCTATAACATTAATTTTTACCTTTTTATATTCTGTAACTATGGGTAATATGTGAAAGTTTTCACGCATTGACTCTCAAAGGGAAAATGATGAAGCAGACTGATGGAGCCATCATCATCCTTAGCTAGAGCGCACAAAGTGTCACCTTGGGGCCAGATCTGCAGCCAGGTACCCACCTGCACTGTCGGAGGAGACTGCTTCATGGTCACAGGCAAACAGTTCCTCACCTTCTTCCCCTTACTCAAAATGACATTTGCTCTGTGTGACATTTGCTCTTCTGCTCACGTGTTTCAGGAAGGAGATGGCATCTGGTCAATACCCCGGGATCCCCACTACCTGAAAGTTGAGGTTCACTTCGTGTGATCTAGTAGGTTATTTTTTTTGGGTGAAACTAAAATAACATGTGCACTAAAAGCAGGGTGATGGGATAAGGATACATCTATATGATGAGTTTTAGGAAAGGGGCCTGACGGGACCCTCGCTGCAGGGTCTTCACATCAGCTGTCGAAAAACCAACCCTTCACTCTGTTCCTTTTCACATCTTGTCATAAAAATGGAAGCAAGTGCCAATGTACACCTTTCTGGAAAGGGAAGTGGTGGAAGGTGCACTTTTGAAAAGCAGGGGCTGCCTGCATCTTGCGGGACTCACAGTTGTCCCACCTGCCATGCTAGAATTTTGATCTGTTATCTACCTGTGTTAGTTCTTCTGCCTTTAGAGTTTTAGATTCCCTTTCTGTTTGCCTAGATTACACTCCCACCATTTTTTTTTCATTAGAAAAAGGTAATCTTCAGTGCCCTGCACATGTCTGTATTTGGTCTCAGATTCTAGGTACAAATTTGTTTTCCCACAGAAAGTTGAGGGTACTTGCTTCACTGCCTTCCGATGGTGCTATGACATCAGGACTCTGGCAACAAAGATTCTTGATTCTTTGGTGATGACATATCCTTTCTCACTGGAAGGTTTTAGCACCTTCTTTTATCTCTGATGCTCTAACATGTTAGAGGCATATGCAGCGGTGGATGTTTTATTCCCCTTCATCTGCTCCCCACACTCCCCCACATCTGTCCCCAGCACTCTGCCTCCTCACACGCTGCAGTCCACTCTTTCATGAATGCGTGGAATGCAAAATCAGGTGCTCTGAGAAGATACAAGATGAAATGGGTCGGTTGCAGGCAGAGCCAGCAATGAATTTTACAAATAGCTTTCTAGCAGCCCTCATTCAAGTTCACAAATCAGACCCAACAACTTCAACTCCATATCCTGGTCGACGCAGATGGCCAGCTTCTCATTCCAGGCAAGACCATTTGTCTTGGGCTCATCTTGTTCATGCTGTGTGAGGGCATAGTGTGGCTCCGAGTTCCCAAGCTGCCTCCAATTGTGGGGGAGGGAGACTTTCCTTGCACATTGTCCACTCTGACAGGGCCCCTGAGGACCTGCTGGATGTGCCATGGACCAGTACAGCTCAAAGGACCCAGAAAAGCAGAAGGTCCAACCAATCACTCAAAGGACAAGGTGAGCTGACCACAGAGTTGAAGCTCACGTCAAGGGAGGGGGTGAAGGGGGCAAAACAGGGAAGGATGAGCAGAAGGGGAACTGGTGATGGTTCTTGGGTAAAATGATGGTGGGAGAATTATGGGGACTACAACAATGTAGGAAAAAAAATAAACACCCAGTCCTGCCCAAAGTCACGGTCAGGTGAGGGAGACAGTATCTTGGGGTAGTGGGTTTTCATTTTCAGCACATTATTGTTTCCTCCTCAGTTCTACCATGAAAGCAGGTGGAGGTGGTGTTACAGTGCTGGGGTTGCGCAGGGCACACAGGGCACCTGGGTGTCAGCGTTGGGCTCTCAAAACTCATAGCAGAGACAGTTTTCTGGAAGCTAGGACTTTCATTTGCAGAAGATAGGCTTTCCGAAAATTAAGTTATTTCTAAAGCTCTAAAATCTTGGCTTTTAATGACAGAAAGAAAGCTGGAGTCTATCAAGTCTAGAGTGCAAGCAGTGGGCTCGGGGAGGATGCAGGGATCAAGCACTGGTTTCCCTCTGAGCAGGCGATGAAACCACTTGACAATAGAGAAGTGGATGTGAAAATAGTAAAGCTACCTCCCAAGGTCTGTCTCCTTTCCTGGGAGGTGCAGAAGAGCTGGTGGGGGTCCCAGAAGAGAGACCTGGTTGGGAGGGGGGCTGGGTCAGCCAGAGCAGAGGCCAAGAGCAGGCAGGAGCAGGTGGCCAGAGGGACTGTGGCTGGATCAGGCCCTCTCAGTGGCGTGTCCGCTGCCTGGCTTCTCAGGACTTTCAGGTCCAGTGGAGCTGAACTGAACCACAGTCTCCCTCCCACTGTCGGGACCCTCGGTATTTGTTCATTTGTCTGTGTCCTCATCTGAAACATGGGATCAGGACCAAGCTCCCCCCCCCCCCGGGCAGTGATGGGGGGTCAATGGGATGATGCACAGAGCCAGCCATGGCGATGAAATGCTGCCTGCACAGCACAGGTCTTGTTAACATGGTGACGAAACAGGATCTCGGAAGACGCTCATGTAGACGGGCAGAGCCTGTGAGCTCCTGCGTGTTGGCAAACTGAAACGCCTACGTCATCACAGCCTCCCCAGTACCCGCCAGCCGGAGCTGGGCATACAGTGGCGGTTTGGTGAAATATCGCTCTAGTTCTCTCAAGTTCACAGCCCCCCAAACACAACATCCCTCTCTGCAGTGGAATGCTGGAGTGGAGACCCCAGAGAGAGCAGTGGGATGTCTAGGGGGTGAAGTGCTTCTAACTGCTGGGCAGTTGGGCATCTCTCTGACTGGCCCTGCAAGCACCACCAGGTGTGGATTCGTTTTGCCTCCCAGCGAGACCCATAAACTCCTTGTGCTCAGAAAATGGAATCGAGAGAGGGAGGCCAGCAAAGGGCTGGACACTGGGCAGCTAATCGATGAGCCCCCTGTGGATAGTGGCATCAGTAAGTAGGCAAAGCGCCAGCCCTCCAGCACTGCGATGGTCTTGTAACCCACAGGTCACAGCTGTGGCCACATATCTCGCATCCTGAACTTCAAAACCACAACCCCCGGAGCACTGTTTTCCAGCAGACAGTGAGCAGCTGACAGCAGCCAGAGCTGGTGATGTATGTCAAGCAGGTGTGAAACGTCACTGCCCGTTGGCCCAGCCTCCAGCCTGGGATGCCTGCTGGCCCCCGTCAGGCCATCTCGGGCTCCGTCCACTGCTAATTGAATTGAGGGAGCCCACCACCAGCAGCTGTCCACGGCTGCCAGTCAATGGTCTGCACGTGAAAAGCTAGGCATCCTGATGGATGACGGGGTCACAGGGATTAGCAGCCTGTGTGCCCAGAATGGTTGAGGGAGCAGCGTTCTAGATGCCTGAACATTCTAGCTAACAGATAGTCCCAGATGGCTCATCAAGATTTGAAGAGAAAACAAATAACAACACTTAGCATGGAAGTGAATTGAGTATGACGGAATCTTCCTCCAGGCTCAGAAGGCACAGCAAGCTCTAGAGGCAACTCAGATCCAAACTGACGATGCTAGATTTAGTTGTAATAGAAATCTCGGAAATAAATCTTCTAGCTATTTAGGTCTTAATGGCCAAAAAGGGGTTTCTAATCCTTTATTTCAGATTTCTCATGTACTGGCCACAGACTCCCTTTGCCGGCCTCAGGGCTTGACACTGAACCCCCTGCTTCACTCAGAACATTAGGAGGAAGTTTGGGGAACAGGGAGGGGCAGAGGGGCAGATATCTTGGCATCCCCAGTATGGGTGGTATTTTATGCTTTAAGAGGAAGAATCTTAAGGCCTTTTTCACAGACGTGGGGGCCTGAGACCCCAGGGACATTCAGGTTATGGGGGCCAATTATAAGCTGGGACCCAAATCCTCCTTGCCCCCCACCAAGAGCTAAGGGGACCCTGCTGTAAGAAGCCACCACAGTGAAAGAGATTCTGGAAAAGCAAATATGTAAGGGAGGGCAATTTATAAGGCAGTAGAAATCTTAGTCACCAAAAAGTCAATCACTACCTTACACTGTGTGCCCATTGTTCACCTACTGTGTGCCAGGCCCTGGGGAAACAGCCAAGTTATCACCAGCCAAAGCCCCCCAGGGCCCCCGTGCAAACCCAGGTGGGACACTGGACCTAGGACCAAGGTGGTGGCACCTGAAGGGTGCGCTTTTGATTTGAGAGGGAGGAGAGTCTTGGTGGCCAAGGTCAGGTCCCAGAGCTGAGGTATCTCCTGGGGAGAGGCCAGGTTGTAGAGGACATGCCGGAAGCCCTTTAGCATCTTTTGGGAAATTCTTCAACCTGCCACAGGTGGGAAGGGGTACGGGTGGGGGGACCTGTGATATGAACGGCATCCACTAGAGACTACCGTGTGAGTCGCAACTGCAGGGGATCCCACACAACTAGAAACCTCAAAGGAGAAATTTCTAGTATCCATGGACCTTGCAGGAACCTCTGGCTCAGCCTTTTTGGAGACGCCTCCCAAAGCCTCCTCCGTGATCACTGAGAATGCTGGACACGCAGGGCCTCGGGGCCGTCCCAGCCTGTCCTAAAGTGCATCCACTCACACTGAGCCCATAAAGGGGCACTTAGTCCCCTTTCAATTTCAGGTCACTTTTACAGTCCAAGAGTGGGGCACCGAGTTCAGTTACAGTGGCATTAAGCTGGAGTCTGAGAAGCTAACAGCTAGCAGGCATGGGTGGGGAGCTGGGGGTGGTGGGGAACTGGGCCAGACTCGGGCGGGAACTGGTGCGTGGCTGGCCAGCATGACCAGATCAGCTCTCTGGTCGGGAGGGGGGAAGACAGCACTATTAGCCTAGGGCAGGCCTGGCTTGTGCGCTCCTGTGCCCTGCCTTCCCCGCACCATCTCCCTCTCTGCTGTCCTCCAGACTACCTGAAGCTCAGTGCCAGGCCCACATAGGCAGGAGTCATTCAGATCCCAAAAGGGTAAGTAAAACAGGCGCACTTGGGAGACGCAGAACCAATTCTAGTTTTGCCTGGCCTTTTGCTGGCTATTTTACAGAATGCAATTTGGAAGGTGCTGATTTCAGCTAAGGCTTCATGTTCTGACGTCATGCCTTGTTAAGCAAAAATGGATTCTTCCCTTGGATGTTGCCTTCCCAACCCACCTAATCCCTAGAACTGCCCCCTTCCCTTAGTCATAGAGGCCTCTCATTGCCTCGTAAAGACGTCATACACTCCACTTCCTTTGGGGGTTTCTTGCCTAGCTCATTTCTGCAGCTTGGCCTCTTCAGGTCTCACTGGCTAGCTTCCCACACTCCCCCCCGCCCACCCCACCACCAACACTCCTTTCTCAGGCCATAGCAGAAGCAGGTGATGTGGGCACCGAGACACCCATACTGAGGATCCAGGAAAAAAGAAGTGTTGGGACCACATAGCATCCTGGGCTCCCCAGGACCTTCTCCCACCTCTGTCTTCCCGTCTGCTCCCTGCTGCAGGCAGGAGTCATGCAGTCAGGGCTCAAGGTGGCTAGGCAGTTCTGACTTCACGGAGTACCCACCATGCCAGCCAGTCACCCAAGGGCTCAGCCTGGCAAAGTGACCAGACCTGCTCACCTGCCAGTCTACCAGCACCTGGCCCCTGCAACCTCATCCCCTGCTTGCTTTCTGCCTGCCTTCACTCAGGTGCCTGCAGTAATTCCCTGCGGCTCTTTCAACAGATAGCCAAGGGGTGAGTAAAGCAGTATGAATGTGTGACCTGACAGTTGTGAGGTGAGGCTCCTAGCTGGGTCTCACTGGGCTAAAAGGAGGGTGTTGGCACAAACACCTACCTCTCTCCCTTATGCTTGTCGTTATGCTGAACCCACCTGGATGATCTCCCTGAATTAACCACATCTGCAAAGTTTCCTCTGCCAGGTATGGGAGCAGGTTCATGGGTTTTGGGGATTAGGATGCAGATGATTTGGGCAGCATCCTTCTGACTACCTTCCTGCTCCGACATTAACAAGAAGGGGGTTTAAGGGAATCAAGACTTCTCAACTCACTCTTCCCAAAATCAAACAGCAGGCCGAACTCTGACATCAAATGCTGCCCCACAATACAGAGACCATGGCAGGGAGGGAGAAGAGGGACCCCTCCTCCCTGAGGCTCTGCCCAGATACCAGCTTCTTTATTTTCTTCCCTTCTCAGGATAGGATCTTTCTGGTTCCTTTCCTCTGAGGTCAAGTCTATAGCAGGATCTGCAAATGTCCTCACGGTCTTTTCCCAGAGGAAAGACTTTTCCTGGGATGATTCTTTTTAACAAAATGCTTTTCCTGACGATAAAATAGCACACCCCCCCTCAAGACAGGCTACAATGTAAAGAGCCAAAAGGAAGTAAGTCTCCTATGATCCAGTATCCAGAGTGAGGGGCTGGGGGCTGCCTATCATACATGGACATTCTCGGGAGATTCAATAGACTCTGTTCTGTGACCGTTTGCTCTTCACTTGTCATCACCATTCCCTTGTGTCCTATCTGCTCTCTAGCTGGGACACATCTGTAACCACGCAGGAGCTGACCTCCCCTCTGCTGGAGGTGACCTGGCTCCTGTGGCAATCTGCAGGCCTTTCTCTCCGGTGTTCTCTGATCACTGGTGATCTTTCCTAGAGACAGACTGCTGGCAGCAGAAGAGCCGGCCAACAGATGCGGAGTCCACTCAGGTAGGCACAGAGTAGGTCTGTTTTGGCCTCAGTGTGCCCAGGGTGTGAAATCTGATGGGTACTTCAGGACTGACTAGGGAAGTGATGGAGGGATGTGGCGATGGCTCTCAAAAAAATACTCAGCTGAGTGAAAGAAGGCAGACACTTAGCTTATGTGTTCTACGACTATATGTAGAAGTTGCAAAACAGGCCGACTTCATAATGGAAATGCCCCTTGAAGATAAAAATCAGATTGGGGATTGCCTTGGTGGGGGACACTGGGGGTATCAGGGAAAGGGCTGTAGGCTGTAGGCTGTAGGAATGTTCTGGGATGATGGGAATGTCTGATAGTCTCAGTTGGTTGGCGTAGCAGTTATAAGGTGTGAAGCATTTACCTACTTATTAACCACAAAGTCACTGTTTGGAATCTAAGAGATTTACAGCATATTTTAATTAGTGAAAGGACCCCCACTTCCATACTCCTCTTTAGCTTTTTACAGCATTTTCTCTGCTGTCCTTAAGTTCAATTGAAATTCCCATCTGAGAGCTGGGCACGGTGGCGTGCACCTGTAATACAAGTGCTGGGAGGCAAGAGGTCTGGGATTGCTTGAGTTCATGGGTTTGAGACTATTCTGGGCAACAAAGCGAGACCTGGGCTCAAAAAAGCAGCCAGGTGCAGTGTCAGGAACCTGTAATCCCAGCTACCTGGGAGGCTGAGGCTGGGGATCACCTGAGTCTGCAGGATCAGGACTACTCTGGGCAACATAACAAGACCTAGTCTCAAAAAAAAAAATTCCCATTTGAGACTCTTTTTCACCTTTGCCCCTCTGCTGCCTGAGGCCTCAGACTGCCTCCAGGATGCATTACAGAAAAACTAGAGGTGCAGGACAGGTAAAGAAAGGGCTGGCCTTGACCTTGGTGCTGCTTTGTCTTAGACCCCAGAGTGTCTGGACAGAAGGGACACCAGCCATGTGAGCCCTGGTCTTGGCCCACAGGCCCCGAGCTCTGCTCTCCAAACCTGCCAGGGGCTGCAGTGTGAGTTTCCTGAAGTGCGGCCAGGGAGCAGGTGGGTCCCCAGGCAGGTGTTAATGGCAGGCCCCCTGCCATGTGTGGGGTCCAAGCAACATGCCTCCTCCTCTTCAGCCCCAGTCACTCCCCTACATCATACCCTCCAAGCACAATCTTCTTTTACTCTATTTCCCCCCCCTTAAAGTTGGAAGGAGAGCTTTGGGTGAATTCCCCTCTTGAGCACCTAACTCTTCTCTGACCCTTTAAAGCCTGTTTTATGGTGAGAAGGAAAAAAAAAACAAAAAACAAAACAAAACAAAACATTGCTTAATTCCAAGCTGGCTCCGAGATCTGACCTTAACGCTTGGAAATGGTTTTGGTCCAATGATCACCTTGCAGACTCTAAGCTTGAAAATATTCTTGCTTCAGATTTCAAGTTAAAAAACATAACCATTACTATTAGTGTCTCCTAGAGTTTGTTTCGCAGAGTTTTTATAATACATCGGCCATCACTCTTTGTGAGCAGTCTTTAAAAGCTCTCATTCTGGAAAAGGGGAGGAGGCGTGGCTGTAACACCTAAAGAGAGCTTGTATCAATGAGGTGATGGCTTGAGGGCAATGCGAGATGTCACACTTAAGACATAAACTTGTCTTCACATCATCCAATTACACTCAGAACAGATAAAAATAAGCTCAAAGAAGAGGACATGTTTTCAAAATCCACCTTAATTTCAGACAGTGAAGAGCAACAGTGAAGAGCATTTGCCCTTCAAAAACAATAGATAACATTCAGTAATTGAAAACACGCATCATCTCTTCCCATTTTCTGGCACGTTTCCTAATTACCACAGTGAGGGGACATAACTGCCAACCTCACATTGCCGTGGCCTTTCCTATAGTCAAGGGTAGGGAATGAAATCCCTGAGAATAAAACTGTTCAATCACAATAACACAATTGTGTATTAACTTTTCTCTCTCCTTGGAGTTTATAAACCTCGGAATTCTTCTCTGAGCAAGAAACCAATTTTAGAAATGAGTTAAATGACCCAGAGTGAGAAGAACATCAGATTAACTTTTCCTGGGCTTTTGCAGCTGAGAATGAATCTGAAACATGACTCCCGACCCCTTCTTGCTCTAATAAATTTTCCAAGAAGAGTTCACAGTCTGAGCCTGCAGGGTTGGCTTCTTTCCAGAGATTTCTACCAACCAGATAAAAACCAAGCTGGGAAAGGCGGGCTCTTACCTCCCACCCTTTCCATGTCATCTCCAAATTTCACAGCGGATGACAGTGAGTCTTTATGTTTACTTAACTCTAATTGAGAAGCATCCTTTTTCCTGTCATCTGCTGTCCCTGCTGCAACAACAGTGACTTCCTCAGGGGTCCTTTGGTCCTGCCCAAACTCACATCTCTTTCCCTCTTTCCAGATCCTGGTTCCCATGCCCAGGAGGCTCAGTTCACTATTTATTATCCAAAGACCCAAGGGGTTCTCGGGAGTATCAGACCTTTCCCAGCATACAGGTTTATTCTGCGGGGTTTTCTGTTCTTGCTCTCAGATTCCTTCTTTCACCCCCAGTGTTCCCTGCAGTTCCTGAGGCCTGGGCTGTGGGAACGAGGCAACTATGGGGTGCTCCAGGGAATCATCCCTGGTGCCTTCTTGTCGGCCAAGTGTCTTCCTCTGACAACAACCCTAACATTTCTGACTGCGTTAACTACTGCGGATAGGGCCAGTAGGGGTGACCGCAGGGAGGCCAGCACTACCCAGACAACTAGCCCTCACAGATCCCATTAAAAAAAAAGTCTCTCTGGAAAGGAACACTACTACACTGCTGGTGGGAATGCAAACTAGTCCAACCACTATGGAAAGCTGTGTAGAGGACCCTCAAGTTAATGAAAATGGAACTACCATTTGACCCAGCAATCGCTCTCTTGGGAATCTACACAAAAGAGACCTCAATGTGGGTACAAAGGTATTTAGAAGAAATCATATTAGCAGAAACAAGCCATAAAGAAAAAGGCAGAAACCAAATGGTTTCACTAATATATGGGATATAGTGAAAAAAATAAACAAAAGTCTTGAGGAAAGTCAAAACAAGCTAAGCACCAAAATGAAGCACACAACTATGAGCAGGAGGGAAAGGGGGGGAAGGGAGGGGAGGGTGGGGGGGGGCAAATCCTTGAGATTACAATGTTGTGAAATTTATATAAAAATAAAATTTAAAAAAATGTGGGTACAAAGGGATACCTGTGCTCGGATGTTTACTGCAGCACAATTTATA